>JAMAGB010000031.1:0-263473 GCA_023625975.1 Talaromyces sp. PYS2103
TATTTTCTAAAAATCTTTAAGTTTTTATTTAGTAAAGTTTTCTTTAAGTGTAAACTATAAGTTATAATTTTTAAAATTTTTATAAATTTTTATTATATTTAGGATATAAATATTAATATTATTATTACTTTATTTATAAAAATTAAAGATGCTAATATCTATAATTTATTTAGTTTTTAGTAATATAGTATATTAAGATCTTAATTATCTTTCTTCTATATTATGTAGGGTTTAGTATATAGATTTAGTATACTATAGAGAAAGAGTAAGAATATAAAGATATAATAAAGAAATAAGAAATAAAGCTTATAAATAGTTTATATAAAAATATTAATCTATAGGTCTTACTAATCAGTGTTAGTTCTATATAGTCTAAGAATATTATTTAGATTAGTATAAGGCTAGTCTAATAAGTCTATAAGATAAGCTAATTTAATATAATAAAAACTTTAATATTAATAACTGATTTCTAATACTAATTAATAGAGGATTAAGGCTATATTTATGCCTATATGGAGAGTCTTAATAGCTATTTTAATATTTTAATCTAGAGTATATAGAAATAGCTAAAATATGGGAATATAACTATAAAGAAATATAAGGTATATCTGGATATAAAATATGATGCTATTCCTGTATAATGAATCATATATAATAAAGCTTTCTAGAGATTCCTTATAGTGTTGTAAAACACGTTCCACAAAGGCTTCCTGCAGGCCAGGTAATTGCCCGAGCAATTGCCTAAGGCAGACATCTGGGTTGACAGGGATTCACACAATAATATTACCCAGAATCTCTATATATTTATACATGTAATATAATATACTATATTAATATGTAAAATTAGAAACATAAATCATAACCATAAGACCTGCCAACGCTCCTAAATGTACACAACACCAAGTCCACCTAACACCAATATCGTACGTACGTAGGCAGGCTCGTTTGTAGGCTCGTTCGTACCTAGGTAGGTTTACAAAGTGCCTAATTAGGAAGGCGTGTATCAAATTGAGCCTTGTTATATCACAGCAAGATTACTATCTTGTCATATAACCAAATCTTGTCATATCTCCATGCTATATCTAAGGTTCATTGTGTGATAATACATTGTCCTATTAGTATGACATGTCAATGGTTTTGTAATATGATATTGCTAATACAAAACTCATTTTCTAATCATGGGGGCATGGCCGTGGAATCACCAGGTAAGAATTGGTCACCACGCCCTTACACCAACCCACTGTTTTCCGCTATTGCTAGGAATGAAGAAAATAAAAGATAGGGAGGAGAAAAACAATCTAATATCAATAGAAAGCAGCCGTCGACGCCGGAACGAGGTCTGATCGCTCTTCATATCCAACGCCTATCGTTGTTGTCTCTTTGATAGCCCGCCTCTGATCCCAGCTGACATGTTCTTCTAATGCATATCCTTCATGTACACCTTGGACCGAGATCCTCGGATCTACCACGTTCGTTTTTATTCTTCTTTGCAAAGGAGAGGAGGTGCCACTGCCTCACAGCCGCCTGTGAAGCGCCGCGCTTTGACGATCTGGTACTCCCGTGATCCAAAGCCGATGGGTGATGGTGTTGTCAAGATTTGATGATTGACTTAAAGTCGGGATCGAGGTCACGACGAGGACGAGATTAGGCCTCTAGTGTCCACCAAATAGCGATGAGCCCATTTCTCTTTCTTTGGCGTGTGTGTGTACATGTGTTCGAGCGTACTTGCTCAAGACTGGGAAGCAAAACTTTCACTCTCAAAGAACACGCTACATTTTATTTACAGTCCTGGATGCAATGTAAATTCTCAAAATCAATGTCATGTTTCTGCAGGAGTTGTACCTAGGAACTACTCTACATTCTCCTGCATTGAACATCCATCTTCTGGATGGGAGAGAAATACCTTGAGATCAGACCCCAAAAGCTTAAATTCTGCGCACTGTAACATCACAGACAGTAACTACTGAAAAGGGAATTTTGTGCGAAAAGAGACCATAGCGGCCGGAGGATCTACAGTCCACGCGGACGTAGCCACCGAATGCCCGTCTTTCAGGGTTGTTTGGAGAGTAGACGTTTTCTTTGTTCTGATGACGCTATATACCAGTATGTAGGTTGACAATACATAAGATTCGTTGTTGACATTGTTCGTCCATCTGTTTTATAGAACGAAGGTGATACTATCAGATGTTCGGTTTTCAATCTTCATTCACTTGTCCCTTCGATTGACACCATGTCTTCAGTCGACAAAATCACAAATGAGGACCCCTCCAACCTCATTGCCAAGCTGCACTCTCTTGCCGCGAGTCTCAGTAATGGGAATGACAATGAGGCCAAAAAGGAGTGTCTGCGGTTGAGCAAGATGCTTACAAGCCAGCTGGAACAGCCAGAAAATGTGGCTGTTGATATGGCATTCTCGGTACTACTTTTCTTGGTCTCGCCCTACATTTTGAACCCCAAGCCGTGCGTTACTGACTAGAAATATGCCAGCCGATGATTGCCGTTGCTGCACGAATTGCTGTTGATTTGGATCTATTCCGGCACATTGTGAATGAAGGGCCGGTGGCATCAGTGAGATTAGCAGAGTTATGCGGCGCCGAGGAGCTGTTGATCAGTATGTTAGTTGAAAAGTCGTGCATTTTCACTTGTTAACAGTATATATGTTAGTACGTATCATGCGACCATTATCGGCTATTCGTTTCGTTGAAGAAACTGGACCTCGAACATGGAAGGCGACTCCTATTACAGCTGCTATGGCTACAGAAGGAATTGCAGCAGGCCATAGAATGGTGTTAGTTCAGTCATGGCAAAAACCTCCTATACTTTAACTAACACGAAAAAAAAAGTTCCCAGTTAATCGTGCCTGCAATGCAAAGTGCACCAATTTACCTCCTGCAGCAAGGCTATTCCTGCCCCATTGATCCCAAGGATGGACTTGTGCAGCTCGCTTTCCAGACCAAAGATACCACATTTGAGCGCATCACTTCTTTGCCCTCGTTGCTCAAGGATTTCAACACGTTCATGGGAAATACAATGGGAGCGCGCAGCTATTGGGTAGATTGGTATCCCGTGCAAGCACAGATTCTGGATGATGCAATCCCAGAGAAGCCACTGATTGTGGACGTTGGCGCAGGAAAGGGCCATGACCTGTTGGAATTTCACAGCAAATTTCCAAGTATTACTGGTAAACTCGTGCTCCAAGATCTGCAGCCGGTGATAGAGGTTCTTGAGGATCTGGATCCGGTTATTGAGAAGGTTGCGTATGACTTCTTCACTGAGCAGCCTGTAAAAGGTACGTCCCCCCCCCCCCCCTTCATCTTTCCCCCTTAAAGTAAAAACAATGAGATAAGTGCGAATACATGCTTAAACATACACAGGAGCAAGGGTCTACTTCTACCACCACATTTTACACGACTGGTCAGACAGTTACTGCCTCGAAATACTCCGGAGAGTAGTATCTGCCATGACGCCGGGATACTCGAAGCTTCTGCTGCATGAGATGATTGTGCTTGAAGAGGGGGCATCTCAATTCCAGGCACAATTGGATATGACAATGATGGCATTTAATAGTGGAATGGAGCGCACGGCGAGACAATGGCGCGAATTACTTGAGAGTGTTGGTCTTCGAGTTGTCAAATTTTGGGAGCCGGTCGATGAAGGGGCTGATGGCATTATTGAAGCAATGAAGGTCTGAAGAGGTTGTTTGCCTTTGGCACTATGCGTTCAGTAGAGTAGGTATACATATGTGCACTTCTAATTGCTTTTCTTCCAGACACATACACACATGCACACACCTAGACACATTTATATAGGTATGCACTACTCTGGCCTATCTAGTAAATCAACCTGGAAAAGATCAAATGCCCGCTCCCCAGCCCACTGGTCTAGGTGTTGCCAACTCGCACAACGATGCGGCTCGGGAGAGGAGTGCTTGTTTCAAGCATGAAGATGAAGTTCCTGGCAGGATGATCGATCGCTTCAAGTCCTGCCCGGATGGGAGAGTATTGTGGCCAGAGGATACTCCAAAGTAGATAACATACCATACATCTCATGATGGACATGTGGCGCAGTGTCAAACTTGGGCGTGTAGCATAGAACAAGGGTCCGGCGGCGTAGGCAAATCCTAGTTGGACTATTGGTACAAACAGGGGTTATTAATGCATACAAGCGTGATAAGCCGGGGTGATACGTCGTCCTCAGGCGGGGTATGCATACGTTCTTAAGTTTACCAAGTACCTATGGTCAGCTAAGCGCCGGGCATTCTATTAATGGATGCCAACACATTTTTATCCCACTGTATCTATAACCTTAGGACATGCGATTCAGCCTCAAAATACTCCAAACTATTCGAATAATATTTGATATTCGTTTAAAGACTACTTGATCGCCACTTGTCGATTCTTCAAGTCTCAATCTAAAGCTCGGTTCAATGCAAACAACAGCCCTAAAGGCAAATCAGAATGCCGCGAGAACACCGATCCTACTTCTCCTACACCATCACCCGCCCCTACCCATACCGCTGGTTCACCCCCCTCGCACTCACCGGCCTAGTAATAAGCATCGTCCTCTTCAGTCTCCTCAACTTCGTCGCCAACGGCTATGATCTGGCGCTGGAAACATCAACAGACTACAACTCCACCATCGCCAGCGCAGCATGGTTGAATAGGTGGCCATCATACTTCACGGATAAAGTGCAGCCAACTTGTCAACCAGTCGATATTCCTATCGGCAGTCAACTGTTTACAAATCAGACGGCATTGACGTATCAACTCGTAGCGGCATGGGAGACGACTGTCGGCAGTACAGCTAATACAACGATTCTGTCGTCGTTGTCGTATTCCAACAACATTCTGGAGAACTGTACAGTGAACTCTATCGAAATGAACCTCGAAGCCCTGGATAGAACAGCATCTCAGTTTGGGTTCTCGGAATGGGGCAGCGTTGTGCAGACGTATATTACCTGTTCTTATCAAAGTCCCGGTGGACTGACGCAGTTCAACCTGACACAAACCTACGACTACATCCCTGCTTCACTGCCTTGGACATATGTGTACACATACCTCGCGACTGAATTTCTAAGCCGAGACGCAGTAAACAGGGCAAGTCTGTGGTGGGGCGAATCTGCAATGTCGAATTACTACGTCTATCTCACGCGGACAATGCAGGATATTAGGGCCAATGCGACTGCGAACGGTGAAGCCGGTATTCGAAAGGGGACCGTTTATTTTACACCCAGCAATAGCAGCGCAGATATCAAGAGTCTAGATTTCTTCGATGTCGATTGTCGCTTCATAATTGATCTGGGCTTTGGCGCCTTTGATGTTATAACAGCCGACAGCGTCAGGAGTATCAGTCAACTTG
This sequence comes from Talaromyces sp. PYS2103, assembly GCA_023625975.1. Taxonomy (NCBI): domain Eukaryota; kingdom Fungi; phylum Ascomycota; class Eurotiomycetes; order Eurotiales; family Trichocomaceae; genus Talaromyces; species Talaromyces sp. PYS2103. Next base: position 5,359 of record JAMAGB010000031.1, read on the forward strand.
ACCGAGAACAAAAATATCCCAATGTCTGGGTTATTGCCGATAGTCTTGCGAAATCAGCATATTCGACTATCTTGACTGACTTAGGACAGGTTCTTGCGCCTGAAAAACCGAATTTCCTGACAAATGCAGATAGTTTGCAGTATTTTACGAGCAACTTCTCCCTCATCCAGAAACACAAAGCCAACGCGGAGCCTGGTCCAGAAGCAGGCGTAGACTACAAGACAGCAAAGAATACGACAGGGCCACTAGAGACAGCACCGAGCGTCATTAGCATGACTGACGACCTGAGATGAATCAACTCAACATTGTAAACTTTTTCGCTATAGAAGCCCCGGTCTTGAAACTAGTCCTGACATAATTAGATTGGCACAAGTGTCTGATGGCGCGAGCAAATCAATCCTGGTTGAACTGTTGGTACAAACAGGGGTTATCGGTCCAGACATAGGTATTGGAAGATGGTTTCTTTGTTTCTTTGTTTCTTTTCTCCCCTCCTTCCATTCTATTTGTGGGCATATGAACTAACGAGGCAGTGTAAGTTGTGATAGCCCTGTAGCAAATACACGCCGTTGTCTGTATCGAAAGAGCATTTTCTGATACGAACGTCTCTGAAGGGCAGCGACCAGATCTTCACTAAGCTCTTCCCATAACCGGGCTACTTCAGTGATGTTGTCCTCAGAAACGAATTCTGTTGAGGGATGTTTCTATATCTCTTTAGTTGGGAATTTTAAAGTACGGGTGTATTTTAGCGTGGTCTGATATTTGGCTGGCAGCCCTTGAGATTTTTTTCCAACTACCCGTCTCGTCGCTTAAAGAGATACGGGATAGCCAGGTGTTAGATATATATATTTGAACTGGGTAGTGGCTTACAAGGCCTTCGCGCCAGTTGATGCCTTATTTGTGTTGAATCAATGCCTGGATGCCTCGTACTTGCCGGATTAGGAAGGAGCAAGGGTTTTGATATGCGTAGTGAAATCAATCAGACGTTATAATCGATATACTATATCGTTGTAGGGTGAATATAACGTTATAAAAAGCCCTAACGTTATCAAATAAAATACGTTGTGTAATTCTATGACGAAAGCTAAGCTATAAACGGCTAGCTGTAGCTTACGTACATCATATTTCCATGTAATATTATGGTATTGACTTTGTAAATAGTTGCTTGACCAGAAGCTTTTCATCTTATCAAGATCTCCAATCTACCGCTATGGAATAAGTTCGTCCACCGTGTACTCCGTAACCTCTATCTTTATACTACTCTGTTGAGTACATACAGAAAGATTCGAAATCTCCTTCACCTTTTTACACTGTATTTTGCTCCACTCCCAAGGCTACTGTTAAAGCTAGTATTTTATCTTTTAGTTCCAAATTACAATCCTGATACGCCGGATTCCCAGGCGGGGTATGCATACATTCTTAAGTTGACTCATTTCTTATCAGATGTTTATCCCAAGGGCACAGATATTTGAGTAGAATTGAAGCAGACATCAAAACACAAACCTCAACTTCCAGTTCAAATCTATCTAGACCAATACAAAATGACCAAACCATTCCTCCCCGTCAACAACTCCACCCTCCCCTTCTGGCTCACAGACCGCTCACCCCTCGACCAAATCCGATCAACACCGGATTTGCCCGCTGAATCCGACATTGTCATAATCGGCGCTGGATACGCCGGTATCAGTCTGGCATATCACCTCGTCACTTCTTCAGAGCTTGGATCCGGTGCGGCGCCCCCGCCATCAATCACGATCCTCGAAGCGAGGACAGTATGTTCCGGCGCAACGGGACGGAATGGTACTTCCTTTTCCATTCTCATCATCTTGAATAACGATAACGATCAAAATCTAACGACGGAAAGAACAGGCGGCCATGTAAGACCAGATACATACAGTCTAATCCCACTCTACATCCAGCGTCACGGCCTAGATGCAGCCCGTGAAGTGGCCGAATTCGAGTTATCGCATATCAAAGCCATTCAAGACGTGATCCGAAGGGAGTCGATTGACGACTGCGATTTCTTGATCACTCGGAATATGAATGTATATCTCGACCAGGACCGGGGCAATGCGACGAAACGCGCAATTGAGGTTCTGCGAGGCACGGCTGGATGTGAGAGGTTTGTAGATGATATTTTTGAGATAGCTGATAAAGATGCCGAATCTGTATGTTCCTCCTCCCCCAACTAATCAAACAATAACCTTGGAATGAGACTTAGATATGATGGGTATAGATATCCGGCGTCAAAGGCGCCAAAACCGCCTTCTCATTCACAGCCGGCTCAATATGGCCCTACAAATTCATCCTAGGCCTTTTATGTGCCGCGCTCAAGCACGGAGGTGACAGGATCAATATCCAGACTACGACACCCGTTACATCGGTCACATCATCATCATCACCAGACGGATCACCACTACACACGATCAGCACTCCACGCGGGACAATCAAAGCCTCAAAAGTGGTTTATACTACAAACGCGTATACATTCGGTTTACTCCCTGAGTATGAGTCTGCAATCATCCCCGCGAGAGGGATAGTAGCTCACATCGCGACCCCTCTTTCTTCAGGAACTAACAAAAGACCACCTCTCCTATCACAAACGTACATAATTCGTCCCGACGCCAGCGACGGCGCGGATTACATGGTCGTCCGGCCGGATGGGAGTATCATCATCGGCGGCGCGCATCAAGTGCACACATTCCCGTCTAGAGGACCAGAAGGAAATACAGAATGGTACGGAAACATTGACGATGCGAGTTTGATTGACTCGACAAAACATTATTTCGATGGCTATATGCAACGATATTTTGCCGGGTGGGAGGATACAGGCGCTTTTGTGAAGGAGTTGTGGACTGGCAGTATGCTCTCATTCCAGACATATATATTAACATTGGAGTAGGTAATTGACAAAGGATATAGTAATGGGCTACTCAGCCGACTCGGCACCACACATCGGCGCAATCCCTTCTCGACCAAACCAGTTCCTCGCCGCGGGATTCAACGGGCACGGCATGCCGGTTATATTCCTCTCGGCTAAGGGATTAGCAGAGATGATCCTGCACAACAAATCCTTTGATCAGACCGGAATACCGCGTATATACAAAACCAGTGCGGAGAGATTGGAGGCTGTCCGGAGGAGCGGGAAAGAAGGGGGTGATATACTCCATACTCTGTAGCCATACAACCAGCTCCTTTAGATCCTTTAGAATAAAAAGGTTAATCCTTCCGAGCAACAACAACACCCAACCCCAAAATCATCAAACACAAAAACCCAACCATGAACGTCACAGCAAGCATTGTGCAGCAATGCCGTTGATTTGCGCGACGCTCTTTGCGTTCGAGAAGTCGGTCGCAGGCTGTGCAATGGACGTGTCCTTCTCCTTCTTCTTCTGTCTGGTCATGTTGATGTTCGTGTAGATGGAGGTGGTCGGGTTGTTGTTGCTCAATATCGATTTCAGTATTGTTGTCTTGGGGTTGGGGAGGGTCGGCTTGGGGGATGGATGTATACTGTATATAACTATGCATTTAGTATCGGTGTCTCCATACTCAATTACTCATACTCAAAGAGGGGACTTACGCCTGATCGAGTATTTCCCGGCCTCTCGTGCCCCGCAAACAAATCCTCGTACGCAGGAGCTGCTTCAGTGGGGATGGTACCCATTTTCTTTGTCGATGTATCAATTGTATACGTAAGTCAGTTTATTTGCAGTCAGTTGTCTGATGATGTTGCGATAAATGAAGATGTTTGTTGTCGTGGAGTTAAACGTTAAACTGCTGCCTAATCAATCACATGCATACTTTCCTTCTGCCTGAGGCAGCCCTCACCACGTGAAGAATAAGAATAAGATACATCAAATATGACCAATCTCTTATTCTTTCTTCACGATTAAAAGAATAGCAATTCCGACCAGACCGAAGCATAATATAAGCATTGACAAATCTTGAGGTAGTTTGTGGATCAACCACAATTCCAAATCATTGTGCCTCAAGCTCAAGTAATAAAGGGCTTGAGCAATTGTCGAATCAGATCGAGCATCTGCCACAAATTCCAAATCATAAGTTACCAGAAAGAATAGTAAGCCACTTTTCTTTGATGAGTAACCTCGTTAACTTTACCCACAACTCGACGACGTCATTGTTTGACAATAACAATTGCCCCTCCCTCCATCAATTTGATCTTTCTGAGGGTAGGGACACGAAGTATTTATATCTCGAACAAATCCTCCGTCTCCCAAGGTCCTTCTTCTTATTATCCAATTATCCAATTCTCCTATCCAATTCCGTCCAATCACCAACAAAATGACTCTTACAGGCCACTGCCTCTGCGGCGCCGTCACCTACACCATCGCAGTCGACAAGCCCCTCCTCACGGGCTACGACCACTGCGACGACTGTCAACGCCAATCCGGCTCTTCCTACTGTACCCCTCCCTCTTCCTCCTTTCTTTCCCTCCCTCCAAAATCAAAAAACTAATCATTTTATAAATATAGCATTGGTAGCAGTCGTCCCCAAAGCAGCCCTCCAAATCTCCGGCCCCACCAAATCCTGGGCCGGCAAGGGCTCCTCCGGCAAAGCCGTACATCGCATCTTCTGCTCCGAATGCGGTTCGCCCATTGCGCACGATCCGGATGCTGCGCCGGAGATTATTGCTATCAAGGCTGGTACCTTGGATAGCGAGATTAAGAAGGGGTTGAAACCTGTACGTATTCCCTACAACAAAGAAAGAAAGAAAGAGGGGTGACGGCTAACGTGCTTTGGTAGGATACCGAGATCTGGACTGTCGGAAAACTGCCTTTTGTCAAGGAGAGTTTGCCAAATGCTTTTGAGCATATGCCTTCATAAATTTAGTTGCTATACAAACAAAAAGGAATGAATTCTATTGAACGCCGTCGTACATAATATTATCAAATCTTCCCGCTGTCGTATCCGAACTGATCCAATGCTAAACGACCAACACACCAGATCAGACAAATGAATCCAAGTCCAAAGAAAGAATAAATGATAGACTCCGAACAAAACATATCGTCAGAAATCCAATCGACAAAATGGCTGGGCAAGTTATGTATAGATAGAATAGAGAGAAAAATATCGTACAGATCAAAGGTAGTAGAAAGACCACACAAAGACAAAGACAGTAAAAAGTGTCGCGAATGTATATTCCAATTCAAACCATGCTTCTTGACCCGCAAACGCGATTTTCTTACTTGCCGGCGTCGGGTGCGCAACACCCGTCTTCGGGTCACGTTGGAGGAGATCTTCGCGATCCGGCATCGAAGGCGGGTCAATCGCGTATGCGATCGGAGTCCAGAGCGAGGTAATCACAAACAAAAACGTCACCGGCGGCCAAAAGGCGTGAGAAATCAAACAGAGGAACACGTTCTTGAAGTCGTTTGGATTATTTTGGAAGAAGCAGCGATACGATGACAGACACACCGCTACAATGGTCAGGTAGGTGAATGCCAGATGGAATAGAGCCATGTAATTCATCAATATCGTCCACAGGCGACGGACCATACCCTTTCGTCGTTTGGGGTCACGTTCTTCCAGGGCTGACCCTAAAGATCCGGTAGGCTTGAAGGCTTGGGTCTGTCCGCCGAGCCATTTCGGAAGGAAGAAAGAGCGGATGATGCATAGCGCGAGATATGGTGACATCCACATACCGTATCGCGAACCTCGTTGACCGGTGTGGTATCCGGCAGGAATGAACAGTGCAAATTCGCACAAACGGTTGCTCAAGGTTGTTGCAAAGCATGCCCAAATCAAATATTTGAGTTGGTCAACGGTGGCGTAGGCAACGAGCGGTCGGCCCCAGATCAAGATAATCGGAATAGCAAAGAGAGACGCAGTCAGTAAAATAGTATACAGACTGAGCGTAGCGTACAAGAAACCCGAAAATCGCTGCGCAAACGTCATTTGTTTAATGGCATCTCCCCACAAGCAGAACCTGAGTTTGAATGCAGTGTCGACAGTACCAATGGCCCATCGAGTACGCTGCTTAAGATGACCACCATAATCTTCCGGAACGGTACCAAACTGCAAAGCCTCGTGAATATACGCAGTCTTCCATCCTTTACCCAGCATCAACGTCGATGTAGCCACATCCTCGGCCAATGAACCAAGAGGGAATTGACCGATATCATCCAAGGCCTCTCGACGGACCACATATCCAGACCCAGTGCACCAAGCGACGCCAAGAGCGTCCTTGATCGGTTCGATGACATGCACGAAAAAGTCCAAGCTTTGTGCCAAGGGATCGGCAGGGGGACAATTGTAGAACAGCTGGGGGGGACAGACAAGGGCCATTTTGGGGTCGATCAGTAAGTGAGGGAGCGTCGCGCGTAGCCAATGTTGTTCGGGGATCTTTCGTTTTCATATCAGCAAGGGATGACTACTCAATTATAACAAGAGGGAAAACCTACCATATCGGCATCCAATGCAGCCATGAATTGACCAGCTCCACCGGGCATCAACCGGGTTTGTTCCAGACCGTAATTGAGATTACCGGCCTTGAAATGATGGGGAACGCCAGGGATTTTCGTGCGAGCCATGTAATGAACGTTGGGGTAGGTCAGAGCCAACTGACGAACAGACGCTTCGAGGCTGGAAGACTTGGCATCGTCCAAGACAATCACCCTAAACTTATCCATCGGATAGTCCTGATCGCACGCAGCATGAACAGTGTCAATGACCACCTCGTCTTCCTCACCACAGCAGGTGATAAAAACATCCACAGTCGGGCAGTCCTCTCCCGTCAGTCGGAGCTGAGGACGCAGTCTCGATTTCAACGCAAACATTGTCCAACAATTGTGTAACATGGACGGAATAGCAGTAGCAAGCTCCAAAGCAATAAAGATCCAAGCGCCGGCAAATGTAGAATGTTCCGCGTTTTGAGCGAGAATGACACACGCAATACGCAAACCCAGATAAAAAATGTAAATCGCCATATTGCCAAAGGTCAAAAATGGCACAAACATATACACATATCGACGCCAACCTTTCCAGATATCAACGTCGTCTCGGTCGGCAATACGCGCAATCGAGCCTTGTTGAACCCAGTCTTTGGCATACAGCGGCGAAGGTGGCTGGTCGACGAGGGCAGCCAGACTTTGGTGGCTCTGGAAACTGTTATTCTGATACTGCCGGGCCTGTCAGCATTAATATCGATTTTCAACATCCAAGGGCAGGACATACGAAGGCTGGAGTGGTCGATCGAGACCCGGCCGGTGTGCTCGACACACTGGCAAACGAATCGACATGCGAACGGTCATGCCCTCTTCGAGTCGGCAACGGCCATCCGGATTGACCACCCATCGGAGTGCCCATGGGTGATCCGGCAGGCGACATAAAATCTTCAGCTGGCTGAAGACCGGGCCTCACGGGCTTGGGTTTGTCGTTGTCATAGCCGTTGTTGTTCATATTCACATTGTTGTAGACGGCATCGTTGCCGTGACCATGGCCGTGATTGAGGACATCGAATTCGACCATTTCTTCGCCGTATCCGTAGTTGTTGTTTCCATAATAGGCGTTCCCGTTGGCATTTCCATTTCCACGGCCATTGCCGTAGGGGGGGGTAGTTCCCCCGTAGTGATCATTGTGATAGCCACTCATGATGGGATCTTCCTGTCCCGACAAGAAGTTGATAACGAGCGAATAGACAGACTTGGCAGTCGAGGCTTACTGATTGATCATCGGATAAGACTCGACTCAGTCGGGCGTGTGAATTATACAGTATAAACCAAAATCAATAATCAGACAAACGAGTGTGGGAGGTTGGAAGAGAAGGTCAAAACATGGATACAGCAAGCTCGACCAGGTTGAAGTCGTGTGAGAAAGCGAGAGAGTGGACTGAGACAGAAAAGATGGCAGTCACGGCCCACGGGAGGCTTATCTTTGGCTGTCTGTCTGTCAGCGCCTGGTCACAATACCAGCTGCTCCGTAATCAGATACACCATGATTCGGTGTGTATCGAGGTCGTTGCGTGCATTGGACTGGTAATGCTCGGTCACTGTATCAGTCTAATACCGCCGATTGATCGGGAGTGAGCCAGTCAGCGTTCGTGTTTGCACCGATTCGACGTACTAAGTCCATGACGGAGGGCGCTAGCCTGATTGGGAGCAATGATGTGGCGTCTGATTGGCCGAGGTAAAAACGGCAAGCTTCCGCTTGCAGCCGCGATTGGCCTGTAATGAAGCACTGTTTCTGGGAGGGGCCCACAGTGTGCCTGAACGAGATTAGCTGCTGCACTAGGGTGTGGCCGACGCACAAATGTTTCACTTTCGATCGACGGCTAATCATTGTATCTCGATTCTCTAGACGCTGCAGTAGTATACACTGGAGAGAGTACAAGGCGATTGTCTGGCTACAGAACAGAGAACGCAGTACATCGATGATCGTCGTCACACGGAGTACCATGCACGCTGCGTTGCACATCCCCAGCAGTTCACACATCGAGTCTGTCCAACGCAGACAGAGATTGCAAATGCAGCTGCATCAAGCAAGTGGAAAACGGAAGTTGTGGCTTGGTCAGTGGTGGGACGTGTCTCGCCCCTTTTCTGCTGGGTTCCTGGTCTTGCGTAATTACCGATACCCCGACGGCCGAGTAGCAGTAAAGTGATCCCGCGCTAGTACCAGTAAGCCCTTTTCTGGACGTGTGATTGGCCATTTCGGTTTGTCCGGTACCGTCCGTACCAGCTGGAAGCGATCGAGTCTGCCAGGTACGGCCGGCGGCGAGGCTTGGCGGCTCTTTCAGTTGTTCCACTGTGGATTTTGTCTCGTCTCGAACGCCCGATGCAGTAAGAGGCGAGAAACAAGCAAAAAAAGAAAAATCTAGCAAGAAATGAGCCAGTGGGACCGGGATGAAAATTTGATGCAACCGACGTGCTGACTGGCCCTTACGTTCCAGGATGGACATAGTCAGGGGGAGCGCTAAGAATAGGTACAGGAGGAGTCGCAGTAGCGCCTCACCTGATCCAGCCTGTCCGATAAGCAGAACCGCCACTCCGTCATTGGCGCCCGCCGTACACAGTCCCTTTTGCTCTGCAAGGAATACACCACGCTACAACTACCAGTTGCGTCGTTACCTCTCAGCAGCGATCTCTGTCTCAGGTACCGTCTCTACACACTCAACCCGACTGCGACTTCTTTCTGCTCCAACTCTATTCCCCCGATCGAGTACATATCGTTGTTCAGCAGTCGCACGGATGGCCTTCCGCTGGATCGTCAACGCAGGCCTCATAGCCATCCCGATCGGAAGCACCCTCGGCGTGCTTTTCGGCATCGACGCATCACGACACGCATCAGGACAGGCCCCGTTATTCAGTGGTGGTGACGGCAATAATGGCAACGGAAGCAGTGGTGGCACGGGAGGAAACGGCGGATCAGGAGGCAACAACACTCCTCCCGATAGTACTGGCGGCGGTGACGGGGGAGATCATTCCAATCATACGGAGCTTGGGATCACAGTTTCGACGTACTGCAGTTTGACGTATGGTATTCTGCCGCCGGCGGCAGGCGGCTTGAATTATTCGCGTGAGTATGTTCAATGGTTTAATCAGGACGCTGGTTGATGATGTGGTAGTCAATCCCAATCAATGGGGTGTTCTCGCTCTGGATGGTCCGAATGCTCCTTCCGGCTTGTGCATGAATGTATGTTTATCTACTTGGGTCAACTTGAATAGGAACTAACGAGCAAAGGTAACGACATTCAACAACCAAACATATGCCACAAACACCTCCGCCCCCGAGTGGTCAGTCACCTGGAAATACACCCCCGGCCCAGAAACTCAGCCCGTCCACGCATACCCCAATATCCAGGTACTGGATGGACTACCCTTGACGCTGTCGGACGTCAAAGCCGTGAACTTTGACATGGCCTGGACATATAATTTGGGCAACGAGACAAAGCCCACTTCCGACACTCCTGAATTCGACTCGATCTCACTAAACACCAACGTCGCCATCGACATGTTTTTTGACAGCAACAAAACGAATGCAATTGACAGCACTCTGGCCGCCTACGAAATCATGGTCTGGTTTGCTCATTATGGCAATGCAGCGCAGACGATCGGTAACGCTTCTGGTATCGTTGAGACCAAAGTCATCAATCAAACCACATTGTTCGTTTCCCCCCAAAGCAGATGATTAAATGATGATTGAATACTAATGGTGCACAGTGACCTATACTACGGCTCACACGTGGTGGGCGGTAAAGACCAAAATGTCTTTACATGGGTCGCTTCAGAGAACGTAGAGTCGTTTACGGGCGATATATCGCCTCTGATCACCGAGTTGACCAGCAAGAGTGGTACTCAGTATCCCAAGGAAAGCGATTATATGGGATCGTTTGGCTTTGGGTCTGAGGCGTACAATGCCGATCAATGGGTGACGTTCAACGTTCCACATCTTCAGGTAGATATTCAGACTTGATCATACTACATGTATTATATATATACACAATGACGATACCTAATGATAATAGACCCTGTTTCTTTTTTCTTGCATGCAAAAAAACTACTTCCTCAAAACAACACCCCTCTTTCTCATCGACCTCATTTTTTGGACTGCAGCACCTCCTCTCTTGGTCAGCAAAGCACCCCCCTCACTAAGCGCGATAGCCCTTCCAGGCCCAAAATTGGGATTCCCTCCCAGCGTCCCAAAGATATCTCCAATATAATTATCCGCCTTCACACCACACTCAAACGTATCTTCCCACTCCCGCAAAATGCCCTGCACAACATGCACACCAGCCCTATAGATATTCTGGACCGCAATCTCGAATCCATCCTGATTCGCATACAGGATATGATACGCGGCATCCTCGCCGGGGTAAGGACGATCGAAATCCGAGGCAGTGCGCATGACGATAATACGCGCAAAATCGACTTTGTTGTGTGACGCGGCACGCAGCAACACCTCCAGCGTGGCGTTATCTTCCTGCGCGGTGCTGCAGTACTTCCCTGTCCCGTTTGTGAATAGTCGAGTCGTATTATCGAATGCCTCAGCGAGGAGATTTCCCGTATAATAGACATCGGAAGTAGCGACGTCACATTCAACGACGGAAGGGGGTGCAGCGGCGGCTTGATAGATGCTTACCCCGTCCCCCTTTAGATAATTTGCGCGATAACTCACTGCTTGATCGGAATCAGTCAAGTTTCCCTGTCGCGCGAACGCAACGGCCTTTGAGCGCAGGTTATCGTTGACTTCAAACACCTCCGTGCCGTAGATGCTCTCGGGATATTGATCGGGCCCGAACGAGCCCTGCGCGAAATACCCCGTGGACCAATTCGAGGGCATCTCCCGCGCATCCAGCTCATACTGCAATGCGACCTGCACGGCATACCTGGCAAACGTCACGGATCCCGTTGTGGCAACCTCGGGATTGATACCGGCAATGCCACCGATGAAGAAATAGGTGGATGTCAAATCGAATTTGTCGCTGAAGGCAAGTGACGTGATGGTTGTAGCGGCGTTGATTTCGCTTTCGCCGGTGATCAGTTGGCAGACTTCGTGATCCTCGGTGCAGTGCACATGAGGGAATATTGGTGACAGGCCTGGGACGCTGATGTTGTGGGCGAGGAGGTTGAATTCGGGGATTCCCCACCAGACTTCTGCTTCGGGGGCGAACTATGTTTTCGTCAATTGACCGCTTTAATTTTGGATTTTGGGGATAAGCTACCATAGAGATGATGAACACCTTCGGAGCAGGCTTTTTGCAGTCGCAGCGTTCGTCAACGACCGGCGCTGCGCCGACGAGGGCAGGCACAACGGCCAGTCCGGCCAGGAGGTGCTTCAACGCGAGCATTTTGATAGTTTGATACAATCTGAAAGTACTACGATAGAACAGAACATATTACCAGGGCTCATTGCATTATATATACACCCATTACCTAGGTAACAACTGATCTAACCTGCCACAGAAAAAAAGAAAAGAAATCGATTTCATTCCGAAGCTACATGCAGCCAATTCCTTATCGGGCAACATCACGCCTATCACTGTAATTAATTCTCTAGCAAGGTAGCAAATAGTCAGTGCGTATCTCTGCAGGAACAATTCCATCCACCAGATAAGAATACGACCTGAAGTGGACGAAGGATTCTGGAAGAGAGACTACTGATGCGGAAGGTCCTTTCCAAGTTCCAACTGCTAACTACTACAGGCCATCAATCGGCGAATCCCGACGTCGTATTGCTAAGGATTGCTAGTTAGGAACTGGACCCTTGACTCGTTATCTCGATAGATTAAACAACCAAGCAATGATTCTCCCCGGCCCCGCCAGCCTCCCAAAAGCTTCTTCTAGCTTCTGTTTCCCCGTTTTCTTCCTTATCGTGATGTTGTGAGGTCGCGTGCTCCCCCCAATGGAATTGCTGTATCTGACATTACTTTTTACGCGATTAGTTATCATTTCTACTACTGTAGTTGCTTCGTACTATGTACGTAGTAGATATCTTCTTACAGGAAAATGAACCCACCATAGTGAGTGGACTCCGTAGATTGACCGTTGTAGGCGTATCGAAATGTCAAAGTTGACGTAAAACCGGCATATTCCTTCTCGCGTCTGTTTCTTGTGCGACGTTGTGAAGGTTTTTGTTCGATGTAAATGCTAGATGAAAGGCCAGTTTTTCAAGTATATGTAGGTACGTAACTTGCACCTCCATGATTCAAATACTAGTTATTGCATGTAGTTCCGCCCAAAGCATGTCCCATTGGCCAATTTTGTCCCCCATGTCTGCCAACCTTGTCTGACAGCTGCATGCATGGCCGAACGAACATGCCCGTCGCTGGGGCTGGTTTCAACGGATGTCCAGTCCCATATCGCGTACGTAGCTCGTCTGTAGGCGACAAGGATGCGAGATGCAGTAGTTCTTCATTAAGTACCTAGACTAGCTGCACCCGGGGGAGTGGGTGATCCAAAACCCTCTGTGCAATGATCTCGTCTTCGTCCAACCTAGACAGGCAACTTCGCGTACTTTAACTACTAAGTTATGTCTGGCCATGCCTGTCTGGGTGACCATCAGGAATGCCACGCCAACAGTTCGTGCATCTGCTATAGAGTTCGCGTGAGTAATAAAAGGTCAGCCGCTTATTCCGTTGTCTGTAGACATTTAGGTTAATTATGTGATGAACTGATGATTTGGATGAGAATTAGGGCTTGGTGGGTTGGAGGTAGATAGCATCTTTACGTAAAGTCGCGAGTGATAATTAAGACTCTTCAACTTTTTTATACCCTTTCTAGAACCTTTTAGCATCTCTTGAAACATATTCAATAATTAGAATTAAGCAGAATTTAAGGACCCCGGATTTATACCTATGTACTAGAATTCCTTTTATGTGAGGAGGATTGTAGAGGGCATGATTATAAGATAGTTACATACCTAGGTACAGGTGCATCCGAACGGATATACCTAGGTATCACAGGGAGGAAACCTAACAGGCTATAATCCATGCGGAGAATCAGGTCAAGTTGCAGGTCACAAAAATATGATATGCGCTTAAGATGCCTATGCTTTGGTTTCTATATACCTCTAGTAAACCTCAAACATTAAGACGTTCCAATCACAGCCAGGTAGTAACGTAGTCACTGACAAACAATGTACAATCACTGCCCTTCTACTTACTGTTTAATAAAAGGAAGGATGAGCGAGCTCGGGTATTCCTTTCCAATATGAATTGTATGCAAACCTTTGTTCAACTCATGTTCCGGTCGAGGCTGTGAGAAGCTCTTGAATTCTGCGATACTGGGATATTGTCCGGAAACCTAATTTCCTGGTTAGTACATTCTCGTAACCAACAATAAAAGACACAAATGCAAGACAAGGAGAACAATACCTGCAAGGAAATAGTCTCTCCCTCTTCAAAGTCATAGCCCATCGCCCATATTCCGATCTCCAATTTCACAATTTCTCCTGGCTTCACCTTCTCCTGCTTCGTGTGTGGGTGGAATGGGAACTGAGGATGGATGCTCTTGGTAGAGTCATACGCACGATGCGATGCACGCAATATACCTGTTGAACCCAGATGAAGATTCGTGCTCTGTCTATCCTTCTCAGGTATCTCATCAATTGAATTGACGGGAGTTGCTTCAATGGGGAAGTTCAAGTGCATGAGTAACTTTCCATTTTTATCCCGCTTGCGAAGAATAACAAAGACAGTGAAGTCATCTTGCTGCTCATTGGAAACATATAGAACAGCCTTAGGAAGACCGATGAGCTGTGTTGCTTTGTCGAAAGTATAAGAGAACTCGGCAATAGACTCCCGTTGCTCTGAGTTATACGAGACAGTTTCAATCTCAGTGCTGGATGGAGCCTCCATTCGTAGAACACCATCTTTCGCAAGGAAGAGTTCACGATACTCAGTGTTAGGAGCTGGGAAATCCTCGAGGACGATATCGTCGATAGCCGGGCGATCGCCGAATCGAAGTGCTGACCAGCGTACTTTTGGGGTCTTTTCCCAACCATTGCCTTCTTGTCCTCGCAAGTAACGATCAAAGAACAAGAACAGCTCTTTTTCCGACTCCGGCTCACTGTATAGCTCATACCATTCCTGTTTACTTCCCCAGCGGATCCATCTGTTTTCATGCGGTATTTCTAACCATGCACGAACACTGCCCATTGTGTGAATCGTTGATACATCACTTCCTCTGATATAAACAGGACATTGGATTTTCGTCATATCGGCACGTTTATCTTCCCAGAACTCATTGGAAACATTGGACCGGCGGTACATTTCTTCAAAATCTTCCAGTCCAGAATTGACCTGTCCGCGAACAATAGCATTGGCAATGAGATCGAAATTGCTCATGAAGAACCAGCCACCACGACAAAACTGTTCTCTGTAAATATCTCCAGATCCTTCCCAGGGAGCAATGGCTTTCAGCGAAGGCGGCTGCTGGGATGCGATGAACCATTGCGAAATGGCCAACGCCGAATTGCCGGCCATTCCAATGTGGCCATTGCACCAGTCCATTTTTGCTACTGCTTCAACTACATCGTATCCATCTTCTGCGTCTTGAGTTCCCATGACACCAATCAAGCCATCGCTATGTCCTGCGCCGCGCGTATCGACACTGATGATTGCATACCCCCGTGGACACCAAGTTTGTGGATCACGACCTTCAAACTTTTCAATGCCACTAAGATCTTCACGAGGAACGCAGCACTTCCAGACAGTCATGGGGAGCATTTCCAGAGCACTGTATTTCTTCCCATAGAATGACCAGCTGAGGACCGCAGGAACCTTCTCCGTTGTGTTTGCGGGACGATATATGTCGATGTAGAGTCTTGCGCCGTCGCGTACCACGATTTCAACATCGTGCTCGACGAGAATGTCACTCTCGAGTGGTTTGGCATTGAAGCCATTCCACCCCTTAGGGAGGACTTCTTTTTTCCCGGGTTGGAAGCCCGCGTAGCCGTTTTCACCGAGGGTGGGTTGCTTGATACGCTTGTACGCGATTTGGAGAGAAGGACGAGGCATGATGGATTGTGTTTCTTTGAGCGGGATTGAAGATATTGGGGAATGTCAATCGGTACAAAATATTTCAGGTGAAGTGAGGCAATGATACGTATTACTTTGACCTACGCAGGTCCAGTTATACGAGTAGATTGAAGAAAATTTCGAGAGTTGTCGCATAGGTATACTCCGATCCCAACTCCTCATTCCCGATCCCATTTTTGGTTCCAAGACAAACTGCGCGACGCATTTTTTCATGCTACTTGAACATTCGCTCGGTCGAGACATGGAGTAGAAAGCGGGGATGTTTCAATAGCTCCAAGGTACAATTGAGCCTAGATTTGAGCCCCGAGAGCTTATTTGGAAGGTTGGAGCCGGATTCAAGTCGGCCCCTCTCTTCCCCCACGGGGTGCTAGCGATACTTTTGAACTGGCAGGGGGGTCAAACCAATCGCACCAGGGAGTATGGTAAGCGCACGGGGGCTTATGGACACCCCACGGGGAACGGTCATTCGGATAGCTGGCATCGTGGCTCTCGCCCTCCGAGCACTCTTCGGCCGCTAACAGGGCAGCGCGTATCGCCGATACCAATTGCTAAAATCGAACAGCAGAGAAGGTATGATGACTCCGAGAAGAACCTCTGGCCAACATTATTTAGAGTTATTTATTTCTAGTAAGCAGATTTCCTTTTCATCTGATCAAGCAGCAACTCTTTCTTATCTTTTGAAACAAACCCAACTATCAATTTCAAGCATTTCCCAAGATGTCCCTCACAGAGACTGAAATCCAGGCAAAGGCCGCTCTACAGAAGTCTTTGCGCGAATCCGAAGATCTCATCCACTTCGAGCCTCGAGTCTACGGAGATTGGCGCGATGAGTTTCACGAAAATGGCTGCGTCGTGATCAAGAATGTCATCAGCCCTGAAAAGGCCAAGTATTACTGCGACAAGCAGATTGAATGGCTTCACAAGTTTGACTTGGGATTCGACGAGAACGATGAGAGTACATGGACAGCCGAACACTTGCCAGTCAACTTCAAGGGAGGGTAAGTTATCACCTCTGAAAGAGTGAGGACAGAACACCACTAAATCCTCATAGGATGTACTACGCCTACGCTGCACCGCACGAAAAGATGGCGTGGGAAGCGCGTATGGAGCCAGCTGTCATTGAAATATTCGAGAAACTGTGGGAAACCAAAGAATTGATTTCATCGTTCGATGGCTTGAATGTCTCGCTACCCCGACGAAAAGATGTTGCATGGACTCCTTGGCCACACTGCGACCAGAACCAAGCTCGCAAGGGCATGCAAGCTGTCCAGGGCCTATTGAACTTTGCACCAAACGGCCCCAAGGACGGAGGTTTGGTCCTGATGAAAGGTTCTGCCAAGTTGTTCAATGAGTATTTCTCTCAGGAGCGAGAATCATATCTACATGAAGATGCTCCTCCACCGGAATTGAAGTATCAAGACCTCTTCTTGTTTCATCAGGATGATCTCAAGTGGTTCGAAGAGCGTGGCTGCGAACTGGTCAAGATCAACATGGAACCTGGCGACTTCGTTCTGTGGGACTCTCGCACCATTCATTATGCTGAATTGCCTCAAGGTGATCGGATTCGGCACGTTCAGTATATCTGCATGACGCCTCGCCGATTCGCAACTGAAAAAGCGCTGGAATTGAAGAAGCAGTGCTTTGATAATTGGCTCGGTACAACACACTGGCCACACTGGTACGTTTAATGATTCTTTTGGGATGGGTTAGAGCAATAGACTAACTGATTTTGCAGCAATATCCGGCCATCAGCTGAGAAACCTATGCGCGATGGCAAGGTCTGTCCTAAATATCGTACAGAGCCATTCGAGAAGCCTGAGATGACGGACCGTCTGTTGCAGTTGGCAGGAGTGAAGGGTTACGATTGAGATCTATTCTGCGAAGGAGACACAAACTCTTCGTATGTCGTATCTATTTTAGCTAAGAATATATCAGAAATGTATTGGCTTTGTAATAAACAACTCGTCTTCATCCTTGCGTTTAAGTTAGTTGTATTGCTCTAGTGCGCAGACTGAGCGTGCTGCGAATACTATGCTGCGATAAACCTTGCTTAGCACAACACTAACACTCGAATTTCTTAAGACGAGGCATATTTGACAATGATCTAACTGCCTATATCATTCTCTACGGAGCATGTTCTTGATCAGACTCCCCAAGCAGACCCCAATTCAAAGAGACGCATGGCTTCTACCCCGCGGGGAAACCCCCTTTAAGTTCAATATTGCGGGGGAGCGCTATGCCAAATCTTCGGGGCTTGCTTTAGGTACCGGTACTAGCTACCGAATCACCCCCCGGACAGTGACCGAGACACAACCCCATGGTTCAACAGCCCCGTACGGAACCCTCGGGCTTTTCTCCACGTTTTGCTCGAACTACCCCAGAGTCTATTTGCCTCTCATCGTTGAAAAGCTTTCGGCACTTATCTCTCTGTGAGAAGAGACTCGTTATCCCCTACATGGGTGTGTGCGGTCCCGATGCAGAGTCGCTCATCATGGCTCCTTGATTATATCAAAGCTATTAGCATATATAGCACTAGTCCTTGGTCTTTTCAAGTTGATAACAGTCGTGTCAAGACTACGCACATTATACTGGCGGGAAACTATCAAGTTTCTCGCAGCCATCCATTCTTATATCAGTCGAACTTCTCACGCCCTTGACCCAATTGAGACTCAAACATGGCGGATACAAAGGCAACCTCTGACAAAATGTCATCACTTCATCTCGAGGAGGCAGAACCGGCCATGGGCTCGGAGACGGAGGTAGTTCAGGTGCAGACTATGGGTACAGTGAAGTTGACCGAAGGGGAAATTGTCTACATTCCGACACCGACTGCAGATCCTCAAGGTCAGTATGTCTCATCTTCTCTCAGATGCTGGATGGCATACTAATTGTGTCTGTAGATCCATTGAATCTACCCATGTGGCAGAAATGTGTCATTCTTGCTGTCATCTCTATTTGTAAGTCATCCTTTCAAATATCATCTAAACAACGACTAATCGCGGCCAGTTTCGACGCTCGGTCTCTCTCTTGTCTCTGGGTATGGTGGCCTATTAGGCTTCTATATTCCTCAATATGCTGCAGCCGGCAAGGACTACAATGATATAACCAAACTGATGACCTACCCGACACTCTTTATGTACGTTACCACGATCTATGTCCACCAACCTAATATCTAACGCCAACAGGGGAATTGGCAACATCATTGGCATGCCACTTGCCATCGGAGTCGGCAGACGCATTGTATTTCTCGGTTCAACAGTTATCCTAGTCATCGCTGCTGCCCTATGCGCTGCTGCCACAACCTATGAATGGCAACTCGCATGTCGAATGGTTCTCGGACTAGCAGCAGGACAAAGCGAGTCGATCGTGCCCATGGTATCGCAAGAAATCTTTTTTTTGCACGAACGTAGCACGGCGATTACTATCCAGCTAGCATTTCAATCCATCTTGACATGTGTCTGGGTACTTTTCGCTAGTCCCATTGCCGACGCCATCACACCGCAGTGGTGGTACGGCTTGGGTGCTATACTGAGTGGTGTACAGCTTATCGTTACCTTCTTCTTCTTGCCTGAAACCAAGTATGAACGGCCCCTATCGTCGTATCAAGAAGCAGCGTCTTCCTCCACTGAAGATTCCACAATTGATAATGCCGAGAGCGCATCCGTGAAGAAAGAGGTACAAGTTTGCATGAGCCGGCCTCCATTGGATTACATGAATTATTCCCCACGTACCTGGAAGTCGGATCTGCGTCTATGGGTTGGAACTCCTGACTGGGCTGCAACCTGGAACGTCCTCAAGGTAAGTTATACCCCCTCTCCTGCCTGTGACGTTCATTGACACGATTGTATAGCAAACCGGCGAACTTCTTCTCTTCCCAAACGTCATCTGGGCACTTCTCATCAACGGTCTCACCTTGGGAACCAACGTCGCCATCGGAACGACTTACGGTGCAATTATCACGGCTCCACCGTATAACTGGCCCAACAAGAGCGCATCATACGCCAACATCGGCCAGATAGTGACTGCCCTTGTGGCGCTACCGCTGCTGGGGCAAGGCTCAGACTGGCTCATCAAGCGCATGGCAAAAAGAAACAGCGGTCTACACGAGCCTGAAGTTCGGCTGATTCCTTTAATCATCCCTATTATCGTCGGCACTTTCAGTTCTGTTCTATATGGTCAAGGAGCAGTTCATCCGGAAAAGTACCACTGGTTTGTGTACATATGGGCCATTGCGGCGTACTATTTCGCTTTCGTATGTGCAAATATCGCTGCTGTGACCTACTTGTTGGATAGCTATCCGGCACGAGCAGGTCCATTGTTGGTTATTATATGTGCTTTCAGGGGGATCATTTCGTTTGGAACGAGTTACGGTACTGCTCCGTTTATTGCTAGTCATGGATATGACGGGGCTTTTGGGACTTTTGGCGCGCTGACGGCTGCTATGGGACTGTTGGGTATTCCGGTTTACTTTTGGGGGAAGAAGATTCGTCATATAACTGGCCGATTTGCGAGGGATTAGGAATATCCGTGGATCCTGAATAGTTGGCATGTTTTCCGGTTCACAAGCTACCAGGTATTCGAAGACTGAGATATATACTTAGGTACTTAGGTATCTCGCTAGCTTCCACATCCTTAGATACTTACCTAGGTAGTTGGAAAGGTATGTTCAAACTTTTTACCTCTTTACAGAGTACTATTTGCAGATATTTAAGAAAACAATCGCCTGAGCATTTGACCTCAGAAGATTCCATACATATGTGGGAAGCCTATAGACCAGTTTTGTAGCTACACTAGTACACATACCTAGTTGGCAGATATCCATAGATCTTCACAAACCCAGGCCGAAAATAGCAGCAAGCAATTAATATAGGATTTTATTTTGAAGTTTACGAACAATCGATCAATCTTGAACTTATTGGAAATGAGCACGTATCTAAACAGCTACCTCTTGTAGCCCAGCCTTCACCTGTCCCTCAACGACGCTCACCTTCCCTGAACTTTTCAGTACCGTTTCCTCCTGTTGTCTAGCCCACTCCAAAGCGCCATTATAACTACAATTATAATCCATAAACTCACTTGGACTCATCTTGATCTTCGCACTTCCTTCCTCCGTAGCCGGCTTAGCAGCCTGTCGACTATACTGCTGGATAGTCGTAGCTCTTTGGTACCGGCAAGCAAAGATTTTCTCATTGATGCTTTTGATATACTCCAAGGACGGAGTGATCTCACTTCCAGTCGTAGTGCTAGTGACATCAGCATAGAACGCTCCAACGGCCTCCGCGTCTTCGATCGCCTGGCTGGCGCCCTGACCCTGCGTTGGTAACATTGCATGCGCCGCGTCACCAACGAGTATGACTCGTCCTTTCGTCCAGGTAAGTAAAGGATCAATATCGCGAAGTTGCCATAGCCCGACTTCGCCGTTCGCAACCAACGACAAGGGACTTCGGGCCCATTCGGGAAAATCTGCGAAAGTTGCGCGCATCTTGTGAATATCGCCGTGTGTCGTCCAACTAGTATTTGTAGCATCTTCATTCATATCTTCATCCGGAACCATGGCGACGATACTATATACCGATCCATTTCGGGCTGGACCCATGATCATTCGTCTGTTGTGAGCCATTATCATAGTCGTGTATGGAGCCGTAGGGTCCACAACGTCACAGAATGCCTTGCAGTCCGTCAGAAGTTTATCTACTGGTAGAATCATTCGATACGCCGAATGTCCTGTACGTAAAGCAGGTATTTTCGTCCCTAGCACGGAATCACGAACCACGCTCTTGATTCCATCCGCACCGATTATCAGATCGGCTTGAAACTTCTCGCCGGTTTGGGTATACACAATCCCTTCCTCGCAGTCGCAATTTGTGACACGACTCCAGACAAGCAATTCAGCAGGTTCGCCCGGCCACGATTCCGACGTCGCCCGCTCCTTCAACGCATCGTGTAAGTCGACACGATGATACAGCATACGCTCCGCGCCATACTTCTCCGCC
Source organism: Talaromyces sp. PYS2103 (assembly GCA_023625975.1). NCBI lineage: Eukaryota > Fungi > Ascomycota > Eurotiomycetes > Eurotiales > Trichocomaceae > Talaromyces > Talaromyces sp. PYS2103. The sequence continues at coordinate 26,842 of JAMAGB010000031.1, forward strand.
GTCGAAAGCGGGATACGAAATTGTAGCTCTCCGTCAAGATTATAGACTTGAAATCCTTCATCTGTCATCGACCCTTTTTCGCGAAGTAGTTTGGCCAGATTCCATGTCTTTTCGACGATTTTGGAGGCATTTGGTTGGAGGGAGATGGTGGCGCCGATTTCGCGATTGAGGGACGATTGTTCGAGCACGACAATTTTGCGATTTGGCGCACGGAGGGCAATGGCCTGGTTACAGGGTTAGAATCATGTAGACAAGATAGAAGGGATACAGGTTTACTGTAGCTAGGCCAGCTATGCCGCCTCCTACGATGATGATTTTGAATGGATTGGCCATGATGAATTTTAAAATTGTCACTGTACTTTCAAAACGACTTGTGAGGTGAGCTTGCTTGATGTCCGCACAAGATGATGTATTTTTTCTCTCTCAATATCTTGCATGCTATGATAGCTAGCTATCTCACCATTCCTCCATGTCCGCAAAATTTCCTATTTCGGAGACTATTTTCCCCGAGGTTCCTCCACATTCCGACTTCAGTCGACACGTCCATGCTCTCGTCACATGGCATTTACTGCGGGGAAAGCTCCGTATGGTTAATAAAGAGCATTAGAAACATGACTCAAATAACAGGTTCAAACCGGAGCTGCTCCAGGCATCGGATCGGCCGCTAAAGCTCCGAAACCCTTTATCCAAGCCCCGAGGAGGACGACCGAGCAGTGGGCCACGTACATGTCTTATGGGAATGATGAAGTGATCAAACATGTGTCTGGTGACTAGGATAGTAGATTCCATGTTTTGAAGGTTAGTTAAAGAATCAAGCATTTAAACACAAGTCAACAGCACGCATAACCATCACCAGCCAAATACCGTACCAATTTGATCAAGCCTTCCAAGGTTGGAGATAGGTAAACAACAATATCAGAATGTCCGTCACAACCACAAAAACCCAAACAACCACTCTCCAGGGCCAAAACGTGCGAATGGCGCTCGACGGCCAGCCAACAAACTACAACGACTTTCGTGACCAACTCAACCGAGACGGATACGCAGTTATCAAAGGCGCCATTCCGCGTGATCGCGCGGATCGATATGCGGATGCGTTTTTGAGTTACATGGAGGATTTGTCTGTCTCCCATCTTTCTTCATTTTTGCAACTTCTGAAATTGTGTCAGTGAATCTAACAGTCGGGTACAGTGGCCTAGGATTCAAACGCGATGATCCTTCTACCGTGAAACGGGCCATGTTGCCCGTCATAAATGAAAAGGGGATGATTCTCAACTATGGTGTTACGCATGAACAGTGGGTATGGGACATTCGTGGCGAGCCTGGAGTTGTCGATGCTTTTGCCAAGGTTTACGCAGACGATGATCTGATCGTTTCGTTCGATGTGGTCAATGTTGGATTTGCAAAGTAACTACTACCGTATCCCTTAAACGCTCGAACGGGGATTGATACTGACGACAAGAAAAGTCGCGAAGACCTCCCCGAAAACAAACCCTGGCCTCACCAGGACCAGGACCCCGCCAAACCCGGATTCCGCTGTCTCCAGGGCCTCGTAAACCTCAACCCCTGCGGACCCAACGACGGCGGCTTAATCGTCTGCAGAGGCGGACACGTCCTCTCAGAACAATTCCATCGCGAAATGGCCGACGAACCACGCATCCCCGCCTGGACACCGGAATGGTTCGGCTTCACCGACCGCGGGATGAAATGGTTATCAGATCACGGATTGAAATGGGAAAAAGTATGCGCCGAACCCGGGGATTTGATCGTTTGGGATTCGAGGACGCCGCATTACAACGTTCCGCCGACGTCAGAACAGGATCGGTTGGCAGTTTATACGTGTTATATGCCTGTTAGGGATGTTTCGCAGGAGGATTTGATAAGGAAGAAGGGGGCTTTTGAGAGTATGTCTATCCTTTTCTCTTTATCTCTCTCTTCCTCTATCTGTCTCTCTTTCTGGTAGATTAGGCTAACGAAGACAGAACGATTGGGAACAACCCACTGGCCAAACGCAAGACATGTTGCGCCGAATAATGATGCGATGAGAGATGGGAAGTTATGTCCCAAGAATCGCACTGGGCCTGTACAGGATCCTGTTTTGGATGAGCGCACGTTTAGGCTTACGGGTATTCCTTATATTAAGGCTTCTGCGTCGTGATTTTCTCAAGACTTATTGCCAAGTCTAAAACCGTGCGAGTGAAATTTTTTAAAATGAAGTCCAACTTTTCCCCCCCTATCCTAACATTCAACCAAAACTAGGCGTGTTTGAATGAGCCAATCTCAGGTAGTTACTCGATTCTGTAATCCCAAGCTACCTCGGTGACTATAGCCTGGGGATAGATAAAAATGAGCCGATCAGGTCTATGTAGAACAAAGAAAATAAAAATATCATCCCTGAAGTCACTGCGCCCCAAATGCATGCAAACAAAGACACATGTAGGCCACCAACAATGAATTCCTGAACCCTGCAATACAATATATGGGTTTGGTAAGGATTTTCTTAAACTAGCACATCCACTGGTGTTTTTTACGAGTCATGTTATAAACAAGTTTGCACTGTGTATTTGTTATATCAACCAGTCTCCAGGGGATACTAATGTGCCCTCTCCCCAGGTTGGCTATACCTAAGAGATTGCCCGGGAAAGTAGAAGTTGCGAACCACTTTTACCACACATACGAAAGGCGAGGAGAAAAGAGTCTGGAAACTCCTTTGAAATTAGAAGTTGCGTTTTCTTCAATATTTTCTTGAGGCAGCAGAGACCGCCTGAACAAGATGACCACCGAAAACTCGAAGCAAGATGTCCAGATCAAAGAGAAGGAGCAATGGCAGACGAATGAAGAAGAAAATCAGTACCCTACAGGATTCAGACTTGTTATCGCATTGTTGTCTCTCTCACTTGGTACCTTTTTGATGGCGCTTGACAGCACCATCATCTCCGTTGCTACTCCTCGAATTTCCACCGATTTTCACTCCCTAGATGATGTTGGTTGGTATAGTTCTGCATATGGAATGACCCTTTGCGCCTTCACTCCAATTCTTTCCTCATTTTACAACCATTTCAATCCTAAGATTGTGTTCCTGGTTGTGATTGCGATCTTTGAGAGTATGTGTTTTCTTTTTCTTTCTACGCAAACCTGAAGTGTATGACTTTGAACCACTGTTTCTTTTTACACCATTTCCTAGCAAGGTGTTTACAACCTATTGACTTCTACAGTTGGGTCGGTTGTCTGCGCCACTGCTCCTTCGTCGCCGGCTTTCATCGTCGGCCGAGCAATCGCTGGCTTAGGAGCAGCAGGGCTGCTCCAAGGCGCATTCGGCATGCTCACGTATATCTGTGACCTGAAAACAAGACCATTATTTATGGCCATAGTTGTCAGTCTCTTCGGCCTCATGTCAGGAATCGGCCCTCTTGTCGGAGGTGCTTTCACAAAAGACGTCACATGGCGTTGGTGTTTCTGGATGTATGAAAAGATCTCAAACATTTGTTGCTATTTCCCACGCTGACAAGACCGACCAATGTTATATGATCTAATTAGAAACCTTCCCATCGGCGGTTTTGTCTTCGTTCTGGTTGCTCTATTCATGAGGCTGACTCATGTCGATCCGACTCCTCGCAAACTTCCCCTGAAAGAGAAATTGGGCAAATTTGATGCAATTGGCATTGTTCTTCTCATTGCGTCAATCACGTGCCTTTTCCTAGCTCTTCAAATGGGAGGCACTTCGGTCGCATGGGATAGCTCAAAGCCAATAGGCTTGTTGATAGGATTCGGTCTCCTAGCCATTGCCTTTGGTGTTCGGCAGTGGCAAGCTGGAGAAAATGCCACCATACCTGTCCGTTTCTTCAAAGACCGGACTGTTATTTTTGGGTCGCTCTATTTATTCTGGGACAACATGGCTAACTATATTGTGAGTCGAGCTTGTCTGTTGCATATACACAACGCGTGACTTGAGTAAATGCTAATTTTCACTTTTCGAGATCAATAGGCTATATATTACATGCCATACTACTTTCAAGCCGGCCAAGGTGCTTCGCCTATACGAAGCGCTGTAGAGTATATCTCTCTAGCAGCTCCGTTAATGGTTGGCCTCCTTGCAGGAGGGGGCATTACTACAGCGACGGGCCACTACATGCCAGTGATTTTATTTGCTCAACTTCTCTGTGCGGTAGGAGCTGGCTTGTTGACAACAATCCGAACATATACATCGGTGGCTCAATGGGCGACTTACATGGCACTGACTGGTGCCGGTCTGGGTCTTGGTGTAAATGTACCCCATATTGCAGTGCAAGCGGTGTTTGAAAAGGACGATGAGATCTTCATTGCCAACGGAATCGCCAGCTTCTTTGGTCAGTTAGGCGGGTCGATTGGGGTGCCTATAGCCAACGCCGTCCTTATCGCCTCTCTCCAGAACCAAGTTCCTACATATGCCCCTTCTGTCTCAGCTGAATCCGTCATACAAGCAGGAGCTCTGAATGTAGCCACTCTTTCGAGTTCCTCTGACATTATTCATGGACTGAGATCCGCCTGGTCCGTCGCGGTCGCGCACGTCAATATTCTGTTGACGACCATCATTTGTGTCTCTGTTCCTACAGCACTGGGGATGAGGTGGCTGAACGTCAAGAAGATCTCCGAAGAACGAGCAGCACAAAAGGAGGGCGAGGATCAAGCAGAGGATTCCAAGGAAAGGGATGAAGTGCCCCCGGCCAATTAATAGTAGTATTCGCCCTTTCTTCTCCGTTCCTTTTCTGGTCATTCCTATGATTCTAGATTGATAATCGTTTATGGCTTTCAAGAGGAGTATATATATGTCCACATCTATTAGTCAATTTCATGATCTATTTCATTGTAATTCTGATATTTAAAACTCTTTAACCTGTTCAAATTATTTTCGAGCGACATAAAACTCATTAACAAGTGACTATTTGTCAGGAAATAGAAAAAGAGCTCGTAGGCTGGCCTGGGGATAGCCCTAAAGCTTATATGGACTACTAACTTTCTAGATCATACAATTTTTCAAATTTAGACCGCGTTTCCGAAAGCTTTCCCTAATATGTGACGAGCAGCTCAATCTTATCAAAGAAGCATATCTAGACAATATGGGTAGCTATTGTACGAAGAAACCAAGCTTGGGAAGAGAAGTCAACTAGGGAGAAAGACCGTATTTATTATGCCTGTCCATCCCCGAACAAGACGTTGTACCCCAATCTTCATAAAAAGTCATCTGATAGAGTCGGTATCCCGATCCAGCTCCGATGAGTTGGTACAAAAGGCCCGGTTGATATCCTCGGCGCCATATTGAGAAATATCCTCGTGGCTGTTCCGGCAAGCTCATATATCTCGACGTAGGGTTCCGGCAGGAAAGCCCTAACCGGTAGATATACCCGTAGCCGTCACACTTACTATCTGATATAGGTTTTAAAGGCATTTGTGGAGCTATAGAGGGGGAGTTGAAAAATATAAGATGTAAATAGGTGAGCATGTGATATAGAAAACTTTTGTGGGAATCGGTGAAATCGTTCCCCGCCAACTGTACGGAGTATTTGGGTGTGTGACCCCTAGACGGCCGGGTTATTCGAGTTTGGGTTTGTAACCCGCGCGGTAACGTAACCCCCCAAGAACTTCATAAATTACTTATAAATCCCCACTAGTAATTTGTCCCATCTAATGTTTTTGTAAAACAGTTCAAAAGTTACCCGATATACATATATAAAGCCCTGGCAAGACCCCGAAATTTCCACATTTATCAAGATCAAGAGATTTCAAAAATTCTACACAATCCGATTCCTTATAGAGATCATTACTAGCACTGTTCGATTGTACCAGTCAACCTTGGAAGATGTTGTCAGTGCCTCAGCTACAGAACGCAGCACAAAGTCTCATCGACTCAGCCCCTCGAGACCATGCATTTCCTGAAGTATGTACCAGTTTATATACCTTTGGATCTTTGACCATGAATTCTGATCACTGCCTCTCATCAGATCTTCTCGACTCTATGGGACTCGGGATTTGTGTTTGCTTTTCAAAAGCCCGTGCTGTCTGTTGACGCTAATAAAGATGAGGATGGTTCTCAGTTAGCAGCACCAGATATGTCGCTAGAGAAATTGAATTCAGAGGTGGTGAATGTTCAAGACTTGTCGTTTATTGCCCATCGATTATACGTCGATGCCCAAACTGGCCACCCTAACTTTGCCCAGTTGTCGACAATAGCAACTATGGAAGCCATGGAAAATACGACCTTTGATATTAAGTGCGTAATTCTGCGAGCCTTACTAGCTTGTCCAAAAGACTTTCCAGATCGGGACCAGCAGATTTTTGAATGGTTGAGCCAGATCTGCAATAGCTGGTGGCAAGGGGAACAAAAATATAGCCGGGTTTGTTGAAGATACACCTCTGCCCTTGTTTTGGGATATGATGTAAACAGTTTGTTCTGACATATCCAAGGATGATCGAAAGGCTTACTCTCGAATGTTTTTTGCGTGGGCCTTGACAGAAGTCCAATCTCAGATACAGCAAGACATGCTTGTGCCGCCGCCCTACGTGAGGACAACCAATCTGTTGTCAGAAAAAGCGCCTATTGTCCTCACTCAAATGACATCACAAGTGCTTGTCACGAGAAACGAGGATGAAGAAGCGAACTCTCAGTTTTCCTGCAAGCCTGTGGAAGAAATTGCCCTGGATGTTATCACTCTCCTTGCCCTTTCCAGCTTTCCATGGATGGATATATTAAGAGAGCAGATTAAAGAAGGAATCACAGACCGGCAGAATTTTGTTCGCAACATTTTGGAAAGCGATAGGAAACGCCATCTTTCAGCAACTTCTCTTGCATATATTTTGACTGCACTCGGAAAGCAACCAGCCCCGCGGTTAGCACAGGGAGTGGAAGCCGACAACAGCCAGATGACCACTAAACTTACCAAGTTTGCACATTATTTTATGAATGCGAACTTTATGAAAGGAGAATCAACAGTCTCGATCAAAGCGTCGATTCTAGAAAGCTCATTTTATACCAGCTTACTTCAGAAATCGAGAGCCGATATCTTCCCTCCCACCTCGTCAAAAGAGAAAGACAAGTACTTGGATTATATTCCTCCGTCTTTCGTATTTGAAAGTACATATTTCGAAGGATGTGTTGCTCCTCAATGGCTCTTTGATATCATGCTGTGGTCCATGTACATATTCCTGGTTGACGAATACATGGAAAAACACGTGGCAACTTTTTCTGCGAATGAACTCGAGGAAATGAAAGAGGGACTCGAAAGAATACACCCAGAGCCTGACAGTCGCTACTCAATTATTCGGGTTGCGCAGCTTCCCTTTATAATAAAAGAGAATGAGCCACAGACCGAATCATCCCAACGCGTGGAGGCTGCCCTTTTAGTCTTTTATAAATGGGCACGTTGGGCCCTCAGCTGGGACCAGTTGAAAAAGGCAACAAGGTTGGATATGAACGAATTTCGATCCGAAGTGAAGAAGTATCTCTTGTTTCATATACATCAAGCCATGGACAACTGTCGCCTCGAAGCGCAACGAAATGCTTCCAATAATCCAGCCACTAGACCATACCGCGAGATTATATGTTTCGACAGTCCGCAAACAGGATATGCCACATGGGTCCACACTGTTGGTGGTGGTCATATTTCAGCTCCAGTCAGTATGGCAATGGCTACCTGTTACATGGGCAGCTGTGTCCGTGGTGGTAAAGACGGCTGGAATAGTGTTGCGCAACGGATGATTGCATACGAGCTGAACATTCATGTTGCGGCGTTTTGTCGAATTTACAATGATTATGGATCCGTTGCGCGCGATACCAACGAGGGAAACTTAAACAGTGTTAATTTCCCCGAATTTTGGAGTGAGCCATTTCCCAGATGGTCAGAGGAAGAAGAAGAAGAAGAAGAAGAAGAACAAGCAGTGGATGATGAAAATGCGCATTCCCGGGCAGACATGCAAAATAAAATCAAATCATTGTTGAAGCGTCGTTTGCTAGAGATAGGCCAACACGAGCGCGATATGGCTAGCATACTAGAAGAGAAGTTCTACTCCAGCCTTGAAGAGGAAGAAACCGCGGAAGGCAAGATTATTCTCAGTTTCATGAGGGTATATTCGAGGTCTGCTGAGTTTTTCTCGGACATGTACTCAACCCACGATGTTACTAATACTGTGAAGTGAAGATAAGCCTGTGAGGTAATATTCTAGCCAGAAAAATAGAGTGTTTGAGCAATTTTGCTAACTCTGTGATTTGTAAAAAGAAAAGTAGTAACCCTAATAACCCTAAGAGTCATCCACGTACGGAGTGAACGAGTATAAACGAAAGCATAGCATCATGGCAGGGACCACAAGTTTTCTAGGGTCCGGATAGACACGGTTTTGAATTGCTTGTAAACGAAAACATAATTCTGCTTTAAAGTCGGCCCATAACCCTTTGTCCCCGTCAGATATGAATAGCCCTGTATTTTGACCGGGAACAGACACTGTACTCTTCTTTGCTCAAGTAGATGACCCAGCTAAACCGACTGGCTGTGACTCTCGTGTTGCGCAATGTGGAAATCTTGGAGGACATAAATATGCCTACCATCCTCAACAAGCCTTCCCAAGCTCTCTTCGCTTCCATTGTGGGTGTATCTTTTCTTCTTCGAGCTTATTTTCCAGCGGTGCTCATTTTCAGGCCATGGTTTATGGGGCGTCATATTATCGGGGAAAAGCACTGCATTTGGCTGTCGAAGAGCCTGGCTTCTATCACTCTGCTCGCTGTTCAATTTGCTTCTGCTTTCAAGCCACTTGATGGGCCTACTGATAGTTTTGCTGCTTTTCAGATGCTTAATACACCTTGGAAAAAATGGCAGACACGCAACGATGACGCCTAGTATAGGCTCGAGAGCAGTGACAAACATGACAATAGCGGACTGCTTTGTCATGTTATCTGGCATATAGATATAAAAGATGATAAGACGAAAGAGAGTTAAACAACATATACTAAGTATCCATTTTTGGGCGTCGTGTATATTAGCACATTGATCTGAAAGTTATTCATCAGTCAAACAGAAAACAAACTTACAGTATACCAATTCCCATTATTATAGTAAGACCCAGTTTCTTTGCTGATGATATTTGTAATCTCCACAAATAAGGCATTGGAAGGCAAACGATGCTCCCATCCAGAACCAGGGCGGAGATAGAATTATAACCTTCAAATGCCTTTAGATTTCCACAGTAGCCATTGCCAACATGTAGGAACGAATATGAGATGGGCCTGCAAATCGTAAAGCTGGTAATGAAGGCGGCGACGAAGAACAGGATATTCAATGTGAGGAGAATGACTGAGGCGATATGGAAGGAGGAAACCAGTTTGAATATTTGGCGATAAAAGAGAATCATTGACATTCGTATTAGGGTTGTGGAAGCATTCCAGACAATGATCGTAGGCGCAAATAACTATATTTTATGACGCATAAGCAAGACTTGGAATGAGTGGAGCGAAGATGAGGACATTGTTCGCATAATACCTTGGACGACATAACCAAATCTTCATAGTCAAATCCACTGATGTCAAGACCATATCCATGTGAGTATGTAGCCCAGGAGATCACCATAATACCAATCGTCATTGCCTAAACAGGATGTCAGTCCCATATGCAACAAAAATCTCAATCGAGTCGAAACTCACAAATCCAGCAAGTAAAAAGTAATCGTTTAACACCAGATTGCTACGCTGAAGGTATCGTGAATAGAAACGAACGCAGACACAAATCAAGTCAATAATCCCCAAAGTAATTGTGGTTGCCATGAACCCCTTTCCCTCGTAGTTGTTGTCTGCGATCTTCCAAACCATTTCAGTTGCTTGTTCTTCCTCTTTCTTTCTTTCTTTCTTTCTTTCTTTCTTTCTTTCTTTCTCTCTCTGCTTTCGTTTTTTTGGCCTTGGGTACAAGTGTTGAACAAGAATATATGAGACACGTTGCAAGCAGCTACAAATGTAGACAACAGTTTTTGAATACAAATAATATTTCCCAAATCTTGGAAGAACTGAGATGATATTCTGCCCCCATCACTCGCCCAGTGCAAGACGCTTTTGTCTAATTCAAGTGTTATCCATGTCATCAGAACCCCTCCTTTACACACTGCAGAATGATGCAGGTGGTGTAGGACAGGGAAATCAATGATTTCTATCAATCATATTTTCCAGGGTTATCTTAGGGGCTTATGCAAGTTGCAAGAAAAAGCTTCTAATTCTGATGTTCTCTTTTAATATTACTGTCTGATATGTAAAATACTAGTAGTATTTTCATATGTTCTATGACTTACTGTCTAAACTTTCACTATGGCCTAATACTATGTCTACTCCGCACTGTAACTCTGTCTGCTTGCCTACTGTGCCGTGCATATTTGCTGATTGCATGAATGCAGAGCTCTAGAAGTGTCCTGAACCTATACATGCATATTGAATCATACATATAGTCTAGAAATAGCTACAAATGAGACTATCAGTTTATGCAGCATGAAGAACAGAGATAATCTTAGAAATAAATATGATCGCCGAAGATCGTCCTTAATGCACGCAGGGACAAAAGCCGTTTAGGCCACCAACGATGAATTCCTGAACCTTGCAATATAATATATAATACAAGGGGTCTGGTATGAATTTTCCTAGATAGGCATATCACTGGTTTATCTTACCAGTCATGTTTTAAACAATTCTACCCTGCGCATTTGTCACATGAACCAGTCTCCAGAGAACCTTGGGATAGTAATATGTACCGGTACTCCCCGCCATCTCTGGGTTGGCTGCAACTATGTCAAGTCATTTGTCCGGGAATAAAAAAAAAGAAGAGCCTTTGGGGGATTAGAGACAAAACAGAAAGACTATTGCATGACTGACCGATCAAAACAATCAAGCTTTCAGTTGCAACGCCGCAAATAGAAAGAGGATACTTGAATACAACAGGGAACATAAACCCAAAACACTTATGCGTGTCTCGGGCAGTAAATTGGAACATCCTTGCCATCAAGGGTGTTCCATGCAAATCAAAAGAAATGTATGCACTTTCATTGCTAGTTGACCTCACCTCTGAATGACAAATAGAGCCATACATTACATGACACCTAGGTTCTTAAAATAAAAATTAAAAAAAATACATAATTTACACTTGATGTATTTTCAACCTAGATACATACTGTAACATACATGCCGGGGACTATTTGTGTCAGCGATAAGCCGGTCCATTTTCAAACGTTTAACCGTCGTTCGATCGACCAACTTATTTCTTTTCTCAGTTTTCTCAAAAGATAGAACTTGTTGCGACATAGACGTGCCAGTGTAAGCATGGCACTTCTCAATATTGCTGAAGCCGTAGACTCCAATCTCTCAATGCGATTTTCAGTGGCCCTACTAGTAGTACCACTGATACTATATCCGATTTTTCAAATTGTGTACAATGTTTTCTTTCATCCACTGGGAATGATTCCAGGCCCCTTTCTATGGTCTGTATCTAGGATTCCATTTGTTTATCATCTTCTTCGTGGATCCCTGATCAAGAGTCAGCGGCGATATCACGAAAAGTATGGTCCCGTGTTTCGCATGGCACCACATGAGGTTTCCTTTGCAAGCGAGGAAGCATGGCAAAATATTTATACCTGACGAGCTGGGCATAAGCTAGCGATACGCGATCCAGCCTTTTCTCAACCTCCAGAGGGGCAGGCAGATAATCTAGTCACTACAAGCAATCAAGTTTCACGCTTGCGTTCGTGGGCTAATGAGCCATTCTTTTACGGAGGGATTTTTGTATAAACACGCTTCTCTCATAGAAGGCCACACCGACATTCTCATCAATCAGCTATGGCAGCGGACAACAAGTTCAGAAAGCCTAGAAACCGGCGTGTTGGTTAATGTGACGGATTGGATCAACTTTTCCACCATGGATGTGGTTCGTGATCGTGCGGTATCTAAGTGCCTTTTTGTTGTACGATATTGACTATGTGGCACCTTGCAGATCGGAGACTTGGCTCTAGGTGAGGCTTTTGGTTGTCTGGCTAAAGGTGAATACCATGACTGGGTTTGGACGCTCAGTACTTAAAGGCCACGACAATCGCTGCCGCTCCTCGTAACTGGCTGGCCATGCTGTAGAAAGCATAACCCGTGCGAGACTACCTTACCTCGACGCTGTCATCCACGAAGGGCTTAGGATTTGCCACCCGGTGCCTTCTGGCTTGCCTCGAATGGTGCCCGTGTGCGTATGTTTGCCGTTAATCGATCTGCCAAATATTTCCATGATCCTGATAGCTTCGTTCCTGAGCGTTGTCTGCCCGAAGGAGAGCGGCCATCGGAATGTGACAATGACAATCTCTCTGTGTCCAAGACGTTCAGTGTTGGATTCCACAGCTGCTTAGGAAAGCCATTAGCTTTGGTGGAAATGCGTCTTGCCTTGACCCGTACGCTTTGGCGTTTGATATAGCAGAAGAAGACAGCATGCAACTGCACTTCGACGACTTTCCCATGATAATAATGGTGGAAAAGCAACCACTCATGCTCCGCTTAAGGGTGCGGAAGGGAGTGAGCTACAAGGCAGCTGGCATAAATACAGCCCAGTAAAAAGAAAAAAAAAAGCGGTCAGAATGCTTACTTGTTATTACAATCAATGACTATTATTTGTGTTTTAGCCAAATTCCAATTTTATTGAAAGACATTGTAAGAAATGAGTGGATCCAGAGATATCAAAGTCAACATGAGAATTCGGGAAGACGGCATTTCCCTTTTTACACAAGTGCATGTGGCCCTTTCTGCTGCAGCTCAATTTTGGGCTTGCATTTACCCCTGGCCTGATTTGCTGGGCAGTGCTGATTTCGAGAGAATGAGTGAATTTCAAATCCAACCGCAGTCTGCAATATCCATGGATGATGCCTAACACTAGTTTCATATACCAGGATGGTTATATTCACAGTGCATTATTTCATGACGTTCCATTCAATGTCAGATACCAATGTAATGTAGGCCGTAGACAGGAATACGACTTGGTAATTTTCAATGACAGAAACAAGGGACAAATATTCAAATACCTCCAGAGATCGTGTACCTAGGTACCTTTGCCAAATATCCGCAGCACTACTCGAAAGTTTTGTCGGTTTTCTTGCATTCGAAGTCTAGCAATCACTAAAAAATCCATTTCTGATCTTGCCCATACTCCTAGTAACTTCATTATGAACTATCATACCATATCTGATAGGATCGCCATGATAATGGATCATCTTGCAGCGTCCTTAGATACCCCCTATCGCGGTTCCAGCTCCACGACAACCAGCATCTATGATACGGCATGGCTGGCCATGGTCACCAAACCCAAAGTCAGTCAAAATGGAGAAACGAATGAGCGCCGATGGGTCTTCCCACAATCTTTTGAGGCGATTCTTGACAGTCAAGGTGTAGATGGTGGCTTTGCTGCTCATGAAGGCGCCCAAGTCGATGCAATTTTGAATTGCATGTCTGCACTTTTGGCTTTGTGCAAGCATGTCAGGTTCCCATCTATTGCTGGTTGCACGCAAGTCGATGACTTACCCCAGAGGATTGCTCGTGCCCAAAAGTTTCTTCGAAAAGCCCTCGGCTGTTGGGATATCCTGTCCACAGATCATGTGGGATATGAGATCCTTGTCCCTAAGTTGTTAGACCTTTTGCAAACTGAAGGTGGATTGGATTTCCGTGATGCAATTCCAGCCTATGAGAGTCTTATGGAAACGAGGTCTCGCAAGCTCGCTCACCTTTCATATGAGGTTCTTTACTCTTCTCACAAAACTACTCTTATACACTCTTTGGAGGCTTTTATTGGCAACTTGGACTTCGACAAGCTTTCCCATCACATTTCAATGGGTGCAATGATGAATTCTCCTGCATCCACAGCAGCATATCTGATGGGCTGTTCTACCTGGGACGATCAAGCAGAAGCCTATCTGCAATATGTGGCGAAAAATGGCAAAGGCTTAGTTCCAAGTGCTTTTCCAATTAGCTTTTTTGAAATTTAATGGGTTATTTTTTTTTTAAACCCCCCCCCCCCCCCCCCCCCCATGTTTCCGTTACCTTGTTTGGAACGTTGTACCAAATTCTTGTTCTTTATCATTCATGGAATATAAACTTCCTACTCTAATTCTCCTATTAATAGACCCTGTCGACCTTCCTCGAGGCAGGAATTGCAGTTCATGAACTTGGAGACCAAGCCGTTGGGAGGTTGGTAGCTTTTGTTGAAACCCATTTGAAAGACGGTCAGGGCATTTGCGGATTTGGTAAGTCAACCACCCCCCTTTCTTTTTTTCCCAGCTACAAACGCAGTATACCTGCCTAAAGAAAGTCCTTCAAGTTGAGAGATTCCGCTGAAAATAGCCTGGTACACAAAGCTCCCTGTATTCTACCCGATGCAGACGATTCCGCGAAGTGTATCCTTTTCCTCAATCTGGTTGGGCGTCAAATGGATTGTGACAGAATGATCTCTGTTTTTGAATCCAAAACTCATTTCAAGACATACACAAACGAGACAACACAATCCTTTAGCGCTAATTGTAACGTGGTCAAAGCGATTCTCAGTTCTGGAAAGGCTAGTCATTATATGCCACAAATCTGCAAAGCGCTCGACTACCTTTTCCAGACGTGGGGGAGTGGGCAATTGAAAGATAAATGGGTAAGTGAGCGAGTTTATCTGAATATCTTCAAGCAATGACGTGGTTTTGGAAAGAAAAGAAAAACGTCTTAGTTAATCTGCTCCTAGAATCTGAGTCCTCTATACTCGATTATGCTTCTGACTGAAGTTCTCGTTATGACCCTTCGCCTTTGGGATCTAAACGATTTGATAGATCTTCCTCGGGACCTCATGGAAATGAAAGCTCCAATCATAGCGTTTCAAATACTGATGCGAACGATGAGCATGCAGTTAGAAGATGGCTCGTGGACAGAATCGCCCGAGGTTAGTGCCTATGCGATTCTTACACTGAAAAAGGTGGTTTCTTTGCCCTGGAATAAAGATCTCCGGGTCCTTATTAACCGATCAATTCGCAATGGAATAAATTACCTACAAAAGAATGAGGATAGATGGGATGTACCAGATCGCATCTGGGTTGAGAAAGTATCTTTTGGTTCCAAGATACTCTCGCAAACGTACTGTTTGGCAGCAATCGCGGCATCTTCCTCGTACGAATGGAGAGGAAATGTCCTGCACGTATTCTCTGCTTTCACACTCGGGGTAAATCCAGAGTTCATTCCCATCCAGGGGTCTTCTTACAATGGTCCGGCAGCCGTTGTGCGAGCTTCTACTTGATGTAGGAGTCGGGGAATTGTTAATTTCTGTCATGGGCCAATGGGGCTTCCGAAAAAGAAGAATTTTGGGAAGAGAGTTTCGGCATATTTTGTAGAAGAGAAGGTTGACGGTCTTATTTCGGTCCATGACCCATTTGATAAGTGATAGCTCTTCGTTTCAGCCTCCATTGAGATGTTATGTAGGCGATCAGAATGTAAGGTCATGGGCAATGTGTTGAAAAATTAATTGAGGTTTATTGTTCACACTACCTAAAATACCTAGGTATTAATATTGAAGGCTTACAGCCTTGAAGATTGAAAGAATCAAGACATGTTAATTTATAGGCTATACATAGTCAATTAGAAGATCTAACGCCATAATCACTATTCTGATGCCAAGTTCACTTCCTCCCGGTAATATTTCGGTGGGATCAATATAGATGAAAAAACGGCCCAATGGCTGGGTATTTTCTGTCCTCCAGCTTAGCTATAAATCTTTCGATACTGGTTGGAATCCCATACCTGCCAGTATAATATTTATGAGTATGCTTATGTGATTGATGAAATGGCATATAGAGAGATAGGAGAGTGACCGTAGTCATGTAGATTGTGACAGTAACGCTAGCCATGATTGTTTGTGGCATGGATGGATGTAGATTGGTTTAAGTCATGAAATTTGCGAGCGTGATATTTTTTCGGAGATATTGCTTGCCATATAACATTTTATACGGCATTATAAATAGAGATAGCTGACTATTATATCGCCTGGGATTGGGTCTTGACGCTCCTTCCGGGCTCACCCCCGAGGATGCAGAACAAGCCCCCGAGCAACTGACGACATGACACTCTCGGAATCCAGATAAGTACCAATGAAGGGGATAATTCGATTTGTTGGTGCATTTATTGATAGGTTTAGTTACAATTATAACTATATATACGGGAAAAGGAGTTCTTCCATTCGGAAAACTTCTGATCATTTGACCTACAGTCACCTACCTATTTTGATCATCTGAAAACACAAGTCTCTGACGAACTGCCGGCCATAACTGCCGAGTGCCGGTTGCAAGTGCTTCGAATCATTGCTTTTGAGCCACCTGGCATTGATTCCGCATTATTTCTTGGTCCAACCAATTGTCCGCTCTTGGACATTTGGAGTTTGTAAATCGAATAATGCGATTGGTTAATATGGAACCCCCGCAATCTTCCCCATGGGGGGTTCTGGCCGGGAGGGCTTTAGCATCGTTCTCCGGACCTCTACGGAAGCTAGGAATCAACATACACCTCGTATAGCGAGAATGATATGTTAATATGGTGAGTTGATCAAGAAAAAGATATAGCCATGTATCGAAGCTAGACATGGACCCTCGCCCCACAAAGAAACGCCTATCTATGGCATGCAACACCTGCCGTCTGCGAAAAGTGAAATGTGATGCGGATTATCCACGATGTCGCAACTGTCGAGTTCGCGATGAAGTTTGTGCTACCAGTGATCCACAACGTCCCGGAGAACCTGTCGTGCGCGAATGGATTGTGACAGAGAAGATAAACAAACCCGACACAGCTAAACCTACTGCATACACCAGTCCTACTCCTTCTCTGCAGCAACAACTATTTCATCAAAAAGAGGTAACAGGGATACGGACGGATCACTCTGTGCCAGACGATATACGAACTGACCGAAATTCCTTACAGAGGAATGATGAGTCTGGCCATACTAATCTACATGAATCTCCCGTACATCAACCATTCCACGTCAGCTCAAACACCGATCCAGAGTTGAACCGTACGAAAATTGTCGGTGGTAGCAGTTCGCAATGTTTGGCAAAATCATTGGACGTTTACCTCAAGTCAGTTCACCGAAAATCCATCTCTGATATGTTCAAATATGGAATGAGGTATGCAGAAGAATGTGACATTCCGTTGGAAGTCTCACTACCGCCATTACCAAATCCTTCTTGCCTCTATTCATATATATCTACGTTTTTTGAGCGTATCCATCCGTTGTACCCGCTATTTGATGTCGAGTCTTTCCGAGGGGTTGTCAACCAGCTAGTAGAAATGAGAGGGGAGATGAAATCCATGCCAAGGGATCAAATACCATGGCTCGCAAGTGTCTATCTCGCAGTAAGTCTGGGCGCAGATGAACAATCTCGTGGTATCACTTCCGATGGAACACGATATCTTCATGCAGCTGCAAGCCTCCTCGGACACGTGACCTTGGTGCCCTATCTTCCCGCAGTACAGGCACTGCTCATGTACACTATTACCTACCGTGGACGAAACCAAGAAGGCTTGGGATGGCAAGCCTTAGGCATGGCTATTCGCATTGCACATACCATAGGTATCCATCGAAGAGCAGCTTATAGTGCACCATCTACCGACGATTTGCAGCATATACAGAAGTATACACACGAAGGCCGGATCTGGGCAGTATGTTGCATCTTGGAAAAGTGTATGGAGCTTGAATCAGGACGACCAACTGCGATCCCATATTCATTCGCGTGTGATGACATCCTACCGCCACACCTTTATGAACAAGATGACGGGCAACTTCTTCGGTGGCAGTTAGGGCTAGCAGTATTCCAGAATCAAATCTCTCAGCATATATACGGTCACACATTACGGAAACGCAGGGCACGCGAAATCCTGCTCGACACGGCTCGACTAGACAAGTGTTTATTAGATTGGGTCAATAGTATTCCTCCTCAAATGCGACCAGGCAATGACATCTTCTGTCCAAGGGAGGTCTTTCATCTTGCTGCATTATTATCTATGATGTACCATGAGGCCATGATAACGCTACACCGGGCAGCTCTTATTGCGCCCAATGCAAGTTTTGAAGCTGAAGTTGAAAAAGAGGGTCCAGATGACCCATCCCGGTTCCGGATCCTGGGAGGAGAGTCGATTTGCATTAATAGTGCCAGGGCCATCGCGAAGCTGAGTATTGAACTTTCGGATCAAAAAACTGATACGAGATTGATACCGATTGGCGTTCCATTGCTGGCGTGTATTGTGTTGGCTATCTATCTAATAAAGCGTCCGGATAGCAGAATGCAATCCACAGATCTACAGGTGAGATTAGTTACCACTTCTGACTCTCACGCATATAAATACTCGTATTGATCTGACACTCACAGCTTTTGAAAACCTGTACGGAGCTCTGCAGTGAAAAGTGGGTGGAATGTGGTCAAGATATTCGGTTCATCCAAGGTAATCATTCTCGTGTTGTGCTGGTGTTGAACAAGACTAATCCTACCTAGGGTTATCTACAATATACGACCGTGTCAGTGGACACATTGACTCACAACGAGCAAGCATAACGTCAAATACTCTCAAAAATAGTACAACAACCGGGTCTCTTTTGCCAGGTTTATCACACTACGCCGAGAAGCCGCACGCCGTTTCTACACGAGATACACAAGATGCACTCTTCACTGACTCGAATCGCCCATCATTCGTCTCGAGCAATACGAATAACATATCTCACTCCGATAATACACACTATCAGGAAAACGAACATGTAGCAAATGCAATAACACGCCAAACCTATGAAGATATTCCCACCCACGCAACAACATTGCCTCAATATGAGCATACGAAAGGGGTTGTGAATAGCCAGCATGATCATTTTCCACCAGATGTACAAGGATATGATTGGCAACACAATCCACCAGCTCAGGAAGACAATCAATTTCCCTTTGATGGATACAATGTGGAAGACTTGTGGGAGTGGATGCTCTATTTTGACTCCAGAACTGACGGTTTATCTAACGCTTGCACTTGATATTGTGAATATGCTCCCAGGATTTGTCTACTTCCTTCCGCAGTATTTCTTCTAGCGGACTTCCGTACCGACAAGATGAACCCTGGCTATTAGCAGTAGATAATCAACAACTCCAAGGGGGCTCCATCCAATTGCTGGGCGAGGAAGCGAGATGTCTATATTTACCCTGCACGTGAATATGCGCATTGAGAAAGACCATTTACAGGCAATTTTAATCTGATCATTCTGCTTGTAAACATAGTACATAGAACACCACAACAAAAAGTCTAGCCCTAACTAATCGCCGAAATTATGGGGCCGAGACCGCCGAGCAGCACCGCCGATTGGACCCGAGGACATCCCACTATCCCTTCCTTTCCTAAAAGAGTAATGCCATTTGCTGCTGTCTTCAGTGGCGATTTCTTCATGCAATAATATTTTGAAAAGATCTGTTGTCTAATTCGCCTGTCAAATAATTTCTATCGCGTCTCTGAGAGCTCAAAAACAATGGAGGACGTTAAACAGCGATCAGCGAGTGCGCAGGAAGAGATCGACGACAATGCCGCCATTCAGGAAGTTGCAAAACCCGTTGGAGTAAGACTATATCTCGTGATGGTATCTTTATTGCTTACTCTATTTCTGTCTGCTATCAATGTCACGGTTGTCGCAACAGCCTTGCCAACCATCGCTTCGCATCTCAATGCCAGCACATCCCAATACACATGGGTAGGCAGTGCCTATACCCTAGCAAGCACTGCATCAACACCATTATGGGCCAGATTATCCGACATCTGTGGCCGGAAGGAGATTTTGATGGTGACAAATGTGACTTTCCTGATAGGAAGCCTAATATGTGCTCTGAGTGTCTCACCTGGGATGCTGATAGGAGGTCGAGTTGCGCAAGGCCTGGGCAGTGGTGGTATATCGGTAGTTGTCACTATAGTAATTGGTGATCTATTTTCGTTGAGAGAAAGGGCGAAGTATTACGCTCTAACTGGCATTGTATGGGCAATATCTAGTGGTGTTGGACCGATGCTGGGAGGTGTGTTTACACAGACAATAGGCTGGAGGTGGTGTTGTAAGTTTGGCCAGTCCTCGTGGAACTAATTCAGCAGACTCATGAGATCGAACAGTCTACATAAACCTCCCGTTTGATGGAATCTCGCTAGTTTTCCTCTTCCTCGCCCTCAATCTCCCAACCAAAAGACAACCATGGCAAAACCTCCTCTTCTCATTTGACTGGCTCGGATCCATCCTGATTGTCGGCGGCACAATATGTTTTCTCTACGGACTGGAAGTCGGTGCTAGTAAACAACATCCATGGGACTCTGCATATACCCTCGGTCTGCTCATAGGCGGGATTGTAATCCTCTCCATTTTCGGGTTATACGAAGCATTTTATGCCAACAACCCAATCATCCCAATCCGAGTCCTTAAAGATAGGTCCATACTAGCATGCCTGTCAACCGGATTCTTCCACAGCTTTATATTCATCGCTTACGACTACTTCAATCCTCTATACTTCCAAACTGTTCTTGGTGTTAGTCCGATCCTGTCGGGACTCTACACTCTTGCCCTTGTGCTACCATTATCCGCAATGACTCTCGCCAGCGGTCTGATCGTCAAGCGCACCGGCGCATATCGACCAATCATTTGGATCGCGGGAAGTATCATGGTTCTGGGAACAGGTCTATTCATTGACTTCGGATCAAATCTTGTTGTATCGAAGATAGTACTCTATCAAATCATCGCAGGGCTCGGTGCTGGGCCGCTTTTCCAAGCGCCCATGATCGCTTTCCAAAGCCAACTCCTAGGCAAAGAAGATCTACTTGCAGCGGCTATTGCTGCGTTTACTTTTTTGAGGAATTTATCCACAGCACTGTCGGTCGTTGTTGGTGGAGTGATATTGCAGCATAGGCTAAGTAGCGATGAAGCATCGCACCTCAGTGATTCGTCAAGCTTGAGTTCCAATACGGGGTCTGAAGAAGAGGGAATTTTAGACGGTATTGTGGATGGCTTGAAAGTTATGTGGATTTTCTATACGGCTGTTGGGGGTGCGATGTTGATCTCGTCTTTTGCAATTAAGAAGAAGGGTCTCGATCGTGGCTCGGAGAAGTAATTTACTGTATCCAGAAATGTTTTTAGAGAATGTATGCATAAAGACTTCCAAGACTCAAAGTTCAGTATAGCTTCTACTCTTCCTAGCTATACACTCGCCAAAAAGAAGAGATTTACATGTTGCCATAATACAAAAGAAACGACAAGAAAATAGAACAAGAACAAAAGAAGAAAAAAAACTGATAGTCACTCTATATTCACACGCGGAATACAGGAAGAAATATTAGTTGACCTTCACGGCGCATAGAAACCTCCCTGTAGCGTTGTATCAGCCAGTGATCGATCCGTGAAAAGGGCTGCCGCTGTTGTTTATCCTCATCTTCTGCCAACTTTTTTGATATGGTTATTTTAGGCATTTTCCACCCTATTGAAGTGACTGCGCAAGTCATTTCCCTACTTTAATTGTTAGCGATGACCCACTGCGGAAAACCAAATCAGGAAGTTGTATGGTTTTGGCCAGTGTACTTACAAATT
The DNA here is from genome assembly GCA_023625975.1 of Talaromyces sp. PYS2103. Classification (NCBI taxonomy): domain Eukaryota; kingdom Fungi; phylum Ascomycota; class Eurotiomycetes; order Eurotiales; family Trichocomaceae; genus Talaromyces; species Talaromyces sp. PYS2103. The sequence continues at coordinate 48,462 of JAMAGB010000031.1, forward strand.
TCGAGATAGCCAAAGTACGTACATTGGACCTTGCTTTATAATCCTAGTAAGATGTACGGACTTATTTATCAGGTCCGTGATGTAGACTTGGATTCCAACGCCTTGTCCAATGTCAAGCAAAAGTGATTGTATTTTTAGGTCGATCTCTTTCCTGCCCTGAAAGATCAGGTATCTATAAATTCTGTCAAGTGCTGGGTATTTCCTGCACCTTACCGGATCTTGCATAGGGTCTAATCAGTAATCTCGAGTACACAAGAATGCTTGAGCCAGGTACGGCATTCGCTAAAACTTACCGAAACTCATGTCATGGAAAACAAGAATCTCTTTCGGATTTGAAGGCTGTGACCGCGACTCGAGAACTTTTCTCGGCTGTCGAATTCGGAGTATACTATCTATACAGAGACCACTTATTCATATGCTACAGCTGCATGAACACTTCATCAGCACCTACAGAAATGTAAAAGGCGTTGAAGACGAACCATACTAGCGAGCTATAACTAATGATTCACAGCCGCTCAAACCTACCTTCCTTGCTCTGTAGAATTGCAGGGCATTACACTGGGTATTTACATCACATGTTGGTAAGGTCTAGCGTCACGTACTTGACGCCTCGAAAGATGAGATCTTTATCAAAATGCAAATAATGAACTTCCATTTGACAGTAACTACACTACCTACTTCAATGACTCAATTTACTTTGAATTAGTAGTATCCCACACCACCTGCCCAGCAGAGTTCGTAATCTCAATCCATGGACTCTGGTTCAAAAACGTCAACTTCTGACCTTGACCTTGTGTACCAGTAACGAACTGTGGTACGCCAGAAGCATAAGTGACCCAGTTCCCATCACCCTGAAAGCTGCAGCTACAAGCACCTGGATCCGAGATGCAGACTGTCGAGGTATGTCCAGAGGCCCAAACAGGGACGTACGACCCGGTCGACGTGTTGTAAGTGACGATGTTGCCGTCACCCTGGTATTGCGTTTTGATGCTATTGTGCAGATCTGCAAGCACGGTATTGACTGGAACGTTGAGCTGATTGAGATCGTAGCTGATAGATGAAGGGAGCGATGGCGTTGTGCAGATGAAATTGGTCGAGTTTCCGTCCGCTGCAACGAAGCCACTTTGGAGGTTGTTTGTACCTTTCAGTCCATCTGGGTAGTAGGCGAGATGGGCGCTTCCTTGCCACAGATCCCTTGTTGGAGCAACACACGAATTCGCATCTGAGTAGCCAGATGGAGGACTGTTTACGTTGGTGACATCGTTTCCGGTAACCTGTACAAGGTGTCAGTCAGAGTGGTAGCGCGGCATGTTTAAGGTCTGATATCTTACTGTAAGACCTCCAGTCCAGCCATTAACCCCGATGGCGAACGGAATATTACCGCTGAACACGTTATTGGTGATAGTTGCTGGTCCTTGAAGAAAGGCATCGTCATTGAAAGACCAAGCAAAGGCCCCAATAGCAATTCCCACATTAAACAGTTTCTTTCCGGTGATAACATTGTTTGTCACGACAACGTTCGCATAGCTGCCGTCATAAAGGTAATCGACCATATTGATCGCGCCGAATCCGGCGTCTGTTGTTGACGAGACGATAGTATTTCCCTTGACAGTGGTGCCCGGTGCGCCGAACAAGACGATTCCGCCATCGGTGCTGCCAGTGACCTGTGGTCACGAATCAGTATCATGCACCCTTAGGGTAAAAATGTGTATGTCATACGTAGTTATTCTCAATCAACGAATCCCGGCATGCAAAGGAGATGCCATCCGCCCACTGGCTGACACCAGCAGAGTTGAACCCTTCGTTTCCGCATGGGCCGATCTGATTGTTGCTGATGGTAACATTGGTACAAGGCGAGTCTGAACCACCCTGAAGCAAATGCAGGCAGCTCCATGCACGGGAGTTCTTAGACACGATGTTGGATATTTCAATACCGTTACTATGCTGGCCGAGTTCAATAGTTGCACCACCCTCTGCACACATGTTCAGCTCGCCATCCAAGTCCAAATCAAGCTCCTGTTTATGATCATACCTTTAACGAGTCCAAGAGTAGGGCGCAATCCATCGAATTGGATATTCTTGACGCGAAGCCCATTGAATCCGTATCCGCTCAGCAGCATACTGACGTCGCTCCCGGAGGCCGGCTGAATGATTGCCCTGGTGTCATCGGTAGGGTAGCCAGATGTAGAGATTTCTTGGTTATCGGCAGTGAAGCTAATTGTTCCAGTGACGGAAATAGTCGTACCGGCGCATATCTGGACGACGGTGCCTGCACCGCCGGACTTGAATAGATTGTTGATCGTAGTTTGGTCTCCGGAAGATAGACAAGCCGCTGCCGCGACTCCTAGGAGAGGTAAGATCGCGAGACCTTGAAGTTTGGAGGACATTGTTGATGAGAAAGAATGGCAATTACTTTGTGGTGTATCGACAAGTAGCAGCCGGACATTATTGACTACATATACCCAGCCCAGAATATCAATCCAAAGTAGAGCATCTGATTTACGTATAATCCGTATAATCCGTATAGTTCAGCTGACCCGGCAATTTCGTTAAACTCATGGCTAGCCAGAAGTAGCCAATGTCACGGTGACTGCCACTGCCTGGGGAAGAATAGTGCAGAACAGTCAGAACTGCAGATTCGGTTGCAGCCGAAATAACCGTGATTTCCTAAAACGTATAATGGGCTGTGATTTGGACCCCAATTTAGTCATGAGTTGCATTTATTTGTAAGTTACGTAGTTCCATTCCAGCGGTTTCACCAATAATTTTACGCGGTGAGAACGAGTTTCACATTGCTGAATGCTACTCCTTAGTTACATAAATTAATGAACGATGATTAATCCAAATTCCAGAAACAAATTCAAATGACAAACAATCATTGTCTTTGCCCCTAAGTTAAATTAAAGTGTTTACGGCTGTTTCACTTCCCTACCGTTCGCTTGGAAGAAGCCGAGAAAGACTGGCTGAAACAGCTAGGTAATTTCTTGCGCCAAATCAAGCGTTCTACGTCTTGCCGAATTTGGGACCCATACGTTAAAAGTAACTAACGCATCAGAAAGCCATTCCGGCGGATCATAATTAAGAATAAGTGATGTACGCACCTGTTCAGGGACACTTTCTCAGAACACTTTCTCCACGGTTGATCTCCCAAACACCAAGGTATGCCCAAGGTTCGGCCCGGAACCAACGGCTCTTGATTAACCTACATCGGCAGTGAGAGAAACAGCGTGTAGGCAGTGTTTCAACCTCTGGATGCTACGTGGAAGTCGGTTGTAGTTGTCATTCTCTACTCACCTCGCCAGATACTTGGATTCATGGATGGATGGTATACCTGGGTAAACTCCAGCTACCGATCGATACCTTCGGAAAGAATCAGTTGTATGCATTCTCTCCCAAGGTTGCTGTCAATACTCGTTTATCTATCAAAATGCTGGGAATCTCGATTCAGCCCGAAGTACCATGTCCATCCATCTACAACTGTCCAAGAATCGATGGAAGGGTTAAGCTTTCCTTCTCCACGATTCTTGAGTGCCATCCCACGCTACCCCACGAAAGCCGACGAAATTGTTGGAGAAGGAATCCGTGGGGGAAGCTTTTCTCCTTCTCTTCACAACCTCTTGAATAAATTGTTTCTTCCCCAGTTTGTGATTGTGACTCGGTCTCTCTTTGCCTTCATGATATATTTACTACCACATAGGTCGTCATGAGTCAAGAAAACAAAGGCGTGCAAATACCAGGAGCGGAGGTTGCCCAGCATAACAATAAAGATTCATGTTGGATCGCTATCCGGGGTAAAGTTTACGACGTAACTGGTCAGTAAAGTTGATACCTTTCGTTACCCATCAAACCAATCGATTTTAACAGAGAAATAGACTTCCTAGACGAACATCCAGGTGGTGCTCGTGTAATCCTCAAGTGCGCCGGCCGTGATGCCACAGATGACTACGAAGCCATCCATCCCGCCGAACTCATAGAAGAAACTCTCCCAGCTTCAGCATTCAAGGGAACCGTAGACCCATCAACACTCGACCGACCCAAAGCACCCAACAAAACTGTCCAAGATGTACAAGAAGACAGCAAAGCAGATCCCGATAGTCCGCCTCCCTTGAGCGCAATGCTCAATGTTCGAGACTTTGAGAAAGTTGCCGAACGTCACTTAGCAGAAAATGCCTGGGCGTACTACACCGCTGGCGCTGATGATGAATATTCCAAAGCCGAAGCTGAGCTCGCATACCGGAAAGTCCTCTTCCGGCCGCGTATACTTCGAGACGTCGGCAAGATTGATACAGGAACACGGATTCTGGGCCATGATGTTTCGTTACCTATATACATTTCTGCAGTCGGTATTGCAAAATTTGCGCATCCTCAAGGTGAATGTACACTAGCAGCTGCGGCCGGCCATGAAGGAATTGCGCAATTAGTTGCGACACGGTCGAGCATGTCAATTGAGTCGGTCATGAAGTCACGAACGGGTGGACCCCAGCAGCCTATTTTCTTTCAGTTGTACATGCACAAGGATCCAAAGATATCGGAAGCAACCATACTTAAGGCTGTTAAAGCTGGCGTGAAGGGTATCTGGCTGACAGTTGATTCACCTGTTACGGGAAAGAGGGAGAGGGATGAGCGGCTTAAAGCAAATGTTGATGTATGCAACCCAGTTCTCGGAACAGTCTTTGAACTATGAAAAACTAACAATAATAATTCTAGGTCGGCGAACAAAACAACAGAATCGGGGGCAAAGGCCAACCCGTGCAAGGTGTAGCCAAAACCCTATCCAGCACAGTCGCCCCTTATCTCGACTGGAATACAATATCCTACATCCGAAAACTCACAAATCTGCCTCTTGTCATAAAGGGCATTCAATCCGTCGAAGATGCCGTTCTCGCGCACAAACACAAAGTCGACGGCATCGTGATTTCAAATCACGGCGGCCGATCTCAAGACACTGCGCAGGCACCTTTACTTACTCTTTTGGAAATCAACAAATATGCTCCCCACCTCATCCAGGACAAGCAGATGCAGATCTTCATTGATGGAGGAGTCCGACGCGGAACGGACGTTCTCAAGGCTCTTGCTCTGGGGGCTACAGCAGTAGGTATGGGTCGACCGTTCTTGTATAGCATGAGCTCCGGATATGGCGAAGCAGGTACAAGACGGATGATTGAAATCATACGTGAAGAGATTGAGCAGAATATGGCACTTGTGGGTGCCACCAAGATATCAGAATTGAGAAGGGAGTTACTTAATACGTCACGGCTAGAGAGAGATCTGACAAGTTTTATTGCAAAGTTGTAAATATTTGCATTTTCAGCTCTGTTACTGTTTGTTTGTACTAGAACATATGAGATTCTCTTTTCTCTTCTTCTCTGTTCACATGTCTTGAACGCAAAACAAGAAGTCCGTCTGGATAACCCTAATACAGATGGCTGATTTCCTTTTTCTTAAATAATCCAGCAATTGAATATCAAATACTTCGAACTCGTGTATAAATACAACTCTATTCACTATAGCACTATGTATGTAACACGTCTGCAGTAACTTGTTACAGTCTTACAGATTATCACCACCACCGGGATTATCCCCGATTCTCTGTTAAGACATCTGGAGGCTCACCCCACGCTTTAACTCCGAAACGCCCGCGGGGGTCAACCTATTCAGTGCGGGGAAATGATTATGTTTTTTAAATTGACAGCAGACGGATTTCTTCTGATCTGATCCCTTTTCTATTTGGGCAGAAACTATCAGCCCTTTATCGTCATAACTACAACGAAAATGGCATCCGACGGAAAGATAGACGTCCTTCTCTACGGGCTGGGAGCGTAAGCCCAACAATCCCAATCGACCAAGCATGAACCGATGAACTGAAACATTATTGCAGAATTGGTTCTTTCTATGCTTTTATTCTAAGTCGCAATCCCCATGTCAGACTGAGCGTAGTCGCACGATCGAACTACGATGCCGTGAAGAGCAACGTACGTATTCTTCCGAAAATTTGATATTCAAGCCATGTCGCTAAATATGATGTTGGAAAAGGGCCTGATTATAGACTCCCAAAACCACGGCAAACACACCGTTATCCCTGAAAAAGTACTCAAAACACCCGCCGAAGCTGGTCAAACCTATGACTACGTTGTCTGTGCCCACAAGGCTATCGATCAAGACGCAGCCGTCAAGGCAATTGCTCCAGCTGTTGATGAGGACAAGACCACTATTGTGGTTATTCAGAACGGAGTGGGCAATGAGGAGCCGTTTAGAAATGAGTGGCCGAAGGTTACTATCATTACCTGTGTTGTAAGTCTAACGCCGTACGAACTTTCCATGAGATTAAAGTTCTAACACCAAGGGGAAAAAACAGACATGGACTGGCGCAACCCAAACCTCCCCAGGATATGTCAACCACACCAAAAGTGAAGACATGCAGATCGGCCTCTTCCCCTCCACTCTTTCTCCTTCGTCTTCAACCGAACAAGACCGTCTATCAACCTTCTCAACTCTCCTGACCACCGGCGGCACAAAATTCACTGTCCTGGAAGACATGCCCCTCCAACGCTGGGAAAAGGTTGTCTGGAACGCAGCCTGGAACTCACTTACTTCTGCCACGTTACTTGATACTCATAGCTGGCTTGCCTCCAGCCCCGAGGCGATGCCCATGACCCGAAGGTTAATGAGTGAAGTGATTGATGTCGGAAGGGCGTGTGGTGTCACAACGCTCGAATATTCGCTGATTGATCGGTTGATCGAGAAGATTTTGGGGATGCCGCCGATTGGATCGAGTATGAGGACGGATACCGTGGCTGGCAGGCCGTTGGAGGTGGATGTTATTTTGGGGTATCCGTATAAGAAGTCCAAGGAATTGGGACTGAGTACGCCTACGCTTGATGCAATCTATGCGGTCGTTATGGGCGTGGATTATAGGCTGAGAAATGGGGTGAAGATTTAGACCATATTCAACAATTGATTTTGTATGTTCATAATTCTATACGTACAGTAGATTTTCCCCTTACCGTCTTAGCCTCCACTCGATCAATAAGATCACATGATCACCTTTTCTTTTTTGTTTGAAACTAAGGGGCGATCAAATCTGTTTCTTGGTACAACTTATCATACATATCAGTAACTACAACTGATCGCTGTGGAGATGTCTCCAACAGCAATGTGGAGTTGTGATTTTGAACACTGTGACAAGCCTTCTGTACGCACATATGGAGAATGTATCCTTTGCGAGCGCCATCTCTGTGCGAAACATCTTCGCCTGGAGTATCATAAATGCCCTAAATGGGAGGTGAGCATAACGTTGTATTATTGAGACATTGTTCTAGTTAATTGATTTGGGACTGAGAAGGATGAGAAATCGTACGACCCGGCGGCTCGAGAAGCTGAGCAGAAGGAAATGACAACACTCCTTAATAGGATCAATGTCTCTGCACTTCTCTCTCGAGCCAGTTCCTTGCGCGACGGCGTTCCGTGCTCTACGACCCGACCGCTCCAGTATGATCGATCAACGCGTTCCTCGGTGATGGGCGGTATGAATTACCACATTGAGATACAGTTTGAGGATGGAATCAGCTGGCTCGCACGCATTCGAAGATTGAATGCCACTTCGCCGCCACCAGACCTACGAGCTTACATTATGCGCAGTGAGGTCGCCACGCTACAGTTCCTGAGCAAGACAAAAGTTCCGGTTGCTAAGGTATTTGATTATAACCTTGATGAAGAAAACCCAATTGGTGTTGGGTATATTCTTATGGAGAAACTGGTTGGTCAGTCGCTTCGCTGGTCTCTTCTCTCTGCAGAGCAGAGGAAGAAAGTTATGACTCAGCTAGCAGATATATATATTGAATTGCAGGGGTTTTCATTCGATTTGATGGGTTCTTTGGACCATCCAGGCACTGAACATGTTGGATCTTTCGCGCGGGAATCATTGACGGACTACAAAAACTCTCACATGCTACCTCTGGGGCCATTCACTTCCTCCAGAGAGTATTTCCTTGCAAGCATTCGATTGACGCTAGATCTGATTATGAGAGAAGAGTGTTTCACTCCGCGAGCAATCGATGCCTACTTAATCCATCGCTTTCTCCTGGACTCTGTTTCGAAGAAAATATTCTGTCCCAGCCGTGACGACGGACGATTCTACTTAAGGCATGCAGATAACAAAGGAGACCACATTCTCATTGATGATGAGTATAGCATCACAGGAATTGTCGACTGGGAATGGGCCCATACGGATGTAAAATCCGCGGCTTTCAATTCTCCGGTGATGCTTCTTCCTGTTGCTGATTTTTATGATGGAAGAAATCAATTGGGGGAGGATGAGCTGGTTTTTGCCCAGTTACTAGAAGACAAAGGACATGCAGATCTTGCAGGAGTCGTGAGGGAGGGGCGGATTCTTCACCAGCTTGAATTCTGTTGCGGATATGACCTCGCTGACTGGGAGGGGTTTCTGGGCATTTTCAAAGGTCTACGGAAGGCGTTGGGTTTTGACGGAGACTTAGAATGGGAAATTTGGAGAGAGAATGCTTTGGCTGAATACAGGGACGATGATCAGCTAAAAGAGCTGATCATTCGGCATAGATAACTAGGTTAGTTAGTTAGTTAGTTAGCGATGGAGGATTATTTTTGATGTCAACATTAGTCGTCTCTTTCCTGTTTCTACCTACGAAAGGTCAGTCAATGGAGATAGCAAATTTGGTCAGGCCTTACCAATCTCGAACCGCTCTACCAACACATAGGTGTCTAACTCGTCCACCGCTTTCTGCTCGTCTGAATTCCGCTGCGTAAAGTCTCCCAAGGCCGTATTCCATCTTCAAAACATGAGCTGAATTCTTGCCTCATGGGTGGCGTACTTATATTTGACGGATTTTCTTGACCTCCAGTCTAGAAGCCTTTTTCATTTGTAAAGGGCTTTGATTGTTGGCTGCCTGGATTTGTTCTTGATTGTCAAGCCCATCACCACTCGACGTTACTGCATCCACAGTGAGAATTGGTGTGTGTTCCTGACGGAACTCTGCTGAGGATGAAGTTTGTGTCGTCGGCAAACAAGGGGAAATTTTCACATCCAGTGATTTGGCCTGATCCTGATTGACGGCATCGCTTTCAGGAAGTACCTCGATGAGTCTAGACTGATGCAGATTGCGTTCAATCGGATATTCAACTCGGTTCGCTCTCTCAAAGCAACCAGCCTGCATAATGGTACTGCGATAGGCCAATCCATCCAAATCCTGTGGGTATATCTCCAAATTCGACACGTTCCGTACACCAACGAAGCTGGGATACGTCCATAGCGGCAGATTGGAGATCTTGATAACGGTAATACGACGGTAAGATGAAAAGCTTCCGGTTAAGCAACTGTTACAAAGTCAATACCATAATATTACATGGAAATATGTTGTATGTAAGCTGCAGCTAGCCGTTTATAGCTTAGCTTTCGTCATAGAATTACACAACGTATTTTATTTGCTAACGTTAGGGCTTTTTATAACGTTATATTCGCCCTACAACAATATATATCGAATATAATGTGTTATTGATTTTACTAGATATATTAAAATCCTTGCTTCCTTTTTAATCTGGTAAGTATGAGGCATCCAGGCATTGATTTGGCATGAATAAGGTATTAGCCGGACCTGGGCAGCTCTCATTGACGGGCGCGAAGGCTTTGTAAGCTACTAGGTACCTAGTTTAAATATATATATATCTAATACCTGGCTATTCTTGAATCTATGAATCCCCCAATTTCCTAATCTTGATTCTAATGAGCTCTTACTAATGTATGTGTTGACAGGCTTACAATCTAGATATCTAATCTAGCTAGCTAGGTGAGCAATCTCTCTGAATTTTTGTTCTAAGGATCTCTTACTAACGCGTTGATAGCTTCAAATATACGGTCGCGAGGCTTTATAAGCCAGCTAGGTAAGTTAGCCTTGAATCCTCGTTCCAAGCAGCTCTTACTAATGTATGTTGATAGGGATCTTATTGTAAGGCGCACCATCCTATTCTTTCTCTTGTTGATCAAAACGCGTTGTTGACGCGGGTGTATTATATTGTAATAAATTACATAAATTTCGAAAGGTTACTGTAAATTGTAATAGATTCATAGTAATGTTGTGGAAATTATATAATATTTTTACAGATTATTATGTACTATCTTGGTAAACGTTATGGAATTTTTAATGTAATGAAATCTCACAAGGTTACGGAGCAAGCAAACGTTATGGGGCCGTAAGCACCCGTATAGTGACGACGCTTTTGATAACGTTATTTGACGGTTATATAGCCGTTATCAAAGGCTCTATTTTTCCGCTATGGGTAGGAAGGCCTTGCGCACGAAGCTAGTCTGACGAGCCTGCGCTCCTACAAGATGTTTGCTAGAGTGAAGCATCCTCTTCCTACGCGATGTTTTGGAAAAATCAAGGCCGGAGTTTGTCTTCTCAAATACAGACCACAACCTGATGCTCTCTCATCACGTCTATTCTTTATTCACTGCCGTGCAATGAGTGACTCGCATGACCTTTTTAACTATACCTCCGGTCGATGGATGTAAGTTTTGCCTCCCATAGTCTAGACAGCGATTAATGAAGATCGTAAGCTACAATGAATCACTCCGTCTTTCCGAGCGATATGTGGCTTTCGATGTGCCTCAGCTGAAACGCGTCGCAGCTGCATCCATCGGCCGCTCGGAGTCAGATATCTCTTCATTTCGAAAACTTGCCGAGGGGGGATTCAACCGGACCTTCGAAATTGTAATGCAAGATGGAGTCCAACTTGTGGCTCGCATTCCTTACCCAATAACTGAACCAAAACATCTTGCGATCGCAAGCGAGGTGGCAACGATGGATTTTATTAGACTCCAAGGCATCCCAGTGCCGCGTGTTCTTGCATATTCTGCCAATGACGAAAACCCCGTTGGTGCTGAATACATCATCATGGAAAAAGTTCTTGGGAATGAGCTTGGAAATCTCTGGTATTCCATGACAGAAGCGCAAAGACTCAAAGCCGTTTTCCAGATTGTGAAACTCGAGAGCTTATTGTTCTCTATTGATGTCCCTGCTAGTGGAAGCATCTACTATGAACACGACCTGCCCCATGGAGTGAACTACAAGGAGATACCTCTAGCCGGAGGCGCGGGAAAGTTTTGTATTGGCCCTGATGCCCACTACAAATGGTGGTATAACAAGCGATCATCTTTACCTATCAAGAGAGGACCCTGTAAGTCAGTGCATCCCTACCTGATCGCTTGATTTAACCTTGCGTATAGTCTCAAATTCCTACGATGTTTTGGAATCGGTTGCAAAGAGGGAGCTAGAGTGGACTGAGAAATTTGGCCAAGCTCGGTTTCCCTTTCAGCATCTGTATAGGGAAATATATTCATATGAGAAAGTAACCCCCGCTGAGCACATCAGGAATCTGCGTGATTATCTGCAGATTGTTCACGTCTTGCCCCCTCCAGCAAGGAGCTACTTGAATAGGCCAATCATCCGGCATCCAGATCTCCAGCCGAACAATATATTCATCTCGGATTCCTTTGACATTGTTTCATTAATCGACTGGCAACACTGTTCAATACTTCCTCTATTTCTCCACGCAGGGCCACCAAAATATTTTCAAAATTATGGCGACGAGGATTCAGAGAATCTTGTTAAACCGCAGCTTCCTGCGAATTTTGAAAGTCTAAATGAGGATGAAAAACTATCTGCCAAAGAGATTTTTCGAAAACGTCAGCTGCACTACTATTACTTCGCAGCCACGGCTAAATTTAACAAAGATCATTTTGATGCATGCACAAACGATGGAGTAATTCTGAAGCAAAAGCTATTTCAGCACTCTGGCGATCCTTGGGAAGGGGATAATGTTACTTTGAAGGTAGATCTTATACGAACCAGCCAATACTGGCAAGAACTTATTGGCGGGGAAACTCCCATACCAACTTGTCCGCTTCATTATTCCAGTGCAGAGGTCGATGAATGCTTTAGATTGGAAGCTGAGCAGAAGCTGGCGGATGAAGATATGGAAAAATCCCGAAACTGTCTGGGGATATCGGTGGATGGATGGGTGACTCTGGAAAGATACGATGCTGCAAAGGAGCTGAGTGAAAACTTCAAAGCCGAGGCAGTCGTGTTGGCGGATTCGGAGGAAATTGTAGAGCAAATTCGAAAACACTGGCCTTTTGATGACCATGACGAGAATGAATGATCGAGAGAGTAAATAACTGTCAATGCATGAGACTCTTGATTATCGCAAAGTCCACAAAATTCCACTCAATAGTAGCGCATTCCTTATCAGGTAGGGGCACGGCCATCTGTGGATATTGTGAAGGCTTTCGAAGCGTCGTACTTAAGTTCAGTCATATAAACTATACGGCCTGCATATTTACGCTGAGTATTGATGGCCGGCGGAAATTGTATATAAGACGGGAAGTTGTCCAATCCCATGATGAATTGAACCGGCTGGTGCTATTGTGTGGCCAGCTGAAAGTGATGTGGTGCATAAATAATCAGAGTGGTGAAAAGTAATGCGACCACCTGAACACTCAGTATGCAAGCAAGAAACTATAAAGGCTTTGAAGATACACCTATTTCCCTCTCATCAAACATTCTTTTCCACTTCCTAGGAAAATTCGCATTTTTCGTCTTGTACAGCATTTCTTCACTAAGGGACAAGACATGGATCACTTACCACTACCGGAAGGCATCGAAGGCTTCATCGTCGCTCCTTATGAAGCTCCAGAGGATGAATGGTACGATAGCCAGAGTTTTATAGACTTTCCAGAACGCAGAGGCTGGACGACAGAGCGACTCCTTAATGCATTGGATGTGAAAAAGGCAGATAGTGGTACACCGAGTCCAAAGATAGAACAGCTTCTTCAGACATGGCTCTTTTTTGGTCTCGTCATTGACGCTTTGGCAATGGGCGACATCATCGTGACTACGGAAGATTTCCTCAAACCAAAAGGCATGGAAAAGGCGCGCATTGTCGATACCTCGAAACTACCATCCCTTCTTGTGCCGTGGCATGAGAATATGAAGAAAAAGGAAGAGAATTCAAGCAAATTCAAACTTCACACGACCTGGGACATACTGAATGAGAAGTTTGAAACAGTGAAGACCGTTTTGTGCCGATTGTATTCTTCAAGTGACGGCGAACAACGTCATTCCTACCAGGTGATGAGAGATGAAATCTCAACAACAATAATTGCCCTAGCTTTCTCACTAAGGAAAGCGGCCATATCGGCGCTCGATCAAAGGAGTGGAATCGATCCATCCCTGGCATGGCCAGGCGGCAGTATTTACTCCAAAACCCTTGCGAAACGTCTCGAGCACAAATGGTGCCTCGCTGAAGTGAGAACCATCTTGAAAGAACTCTCAATTGATGGTCATTACTATATAGCAGTATCGTCGAGTCCAGGAGAGAGATACCTGGATTGGCATTACGATTGTTGCCCAGAACGGTGTTTTCATACGACAAATGAAAACCTCTACATGACCAGGCATGCAAGTGTGCCATGGCACAAGGAGCATGACTGTACGACATCAATTAGCTACGGTGGATATCTGCGCCCTAACCTTGCCTCTGATGTTGCAGTGGTCAACAAGGATTGGGTAGGCGCTGTATGTAGTATGATTGACCAGGGAGCTATACCAATCGCGCAATGGCGGAAGGATATCGGAGAGCTTTGTTCAATGGCATACAATAGAAATATCTCCGCAGAAGAGAATGTCCCATACGTGGCTATCTCGCACGTGTAAGTGGACAGAATTTCGTCTTGAATATCTCCCAAGAACGTTGAATACGATGCTAATTTGACCTCGGGACTTGAAGATGGGCGGACGGAATGGGAAACCCTAATGGGAATTGGTTACCAAAATGTCAACTAGACCGTATCACTCATTTCATTGAGAATATTCGTTGGAAAGGCAGAGATGCATCTTCTCCCTCGGATAACGGTATTGGTTTCTGGATGGACACTCTGTGTGCGTCCACTATCTTCGAGGATACATGAATAACCCAACTAACAGGTCATTAGGTATCCCAGTCCAACCCGAAAACAAAGAGCGTCGAAAGAAGGCCATCGCCAGTATGCGCCATATATACACGAATGCTCGCTGTGTGCTAGTACTGGACTCCTGGCTACAGAAAATCCCTTCGACTGCTCCTATGCTAGACATCATCACGCGGCTATACCAATCGAATTGGTTAAAGCGTCTATGGACTCATCAGGAGGGCTTCCTCCCTTCTAGCGTCTACATACAATTTAGCGACCAAGCCATCGATCTAGATGATATAAACGACCAATTTCGTGCCTATAACGAGCAGTTGGCCTCAAATGGAGTCTTTGTACAATTTCCTGATAACATGAACCAAAAGCTGGTCACCGAGTACGTCCTTTTCAAATATCTCATACAAAGCACAGGAAGAAGTGAAGAAAATAGATGGATGACCTATCGAGCGTTGGGCAAATCAATGTCCTGGAGACAAACCTCGAGGCTGGGTGATGAAACCATTTGCCTGGCTACTCTTTTGGGGTTGAATGTCGAACAGTTCCTCGACGTCCCGGATAAGCCGGATGAAGAAGCTGCAAAACAACGTATGACGATTTTCCTTCGGCAGATGAGAAAGTTTGAAGCCTCCATAATCTTCAATAATTATGAGCGTTTGAACATTCAGGGCTTCAAATGGGCGCCGAAGTCTTTGTTGAATTTTCGAACGGCCGATCAAGGTAGCGGTGGCGGAAGGGGAATTGCTACCATCCAGGAAATTAACGAGAAACTGGGCCTCTTGGTTTCTTGTGGAGGTTTCTTGATGGACTTTTCTAAGGTGTCAAAATTTTCAGATTCCCACGGTTGTCGTTCTTTTGCGATTCAATGCCGCTCTTCGGAATGGTCTTGGAGGGATACCGATGGGAAGTGGTTAGTCATTGAGCCAACAACGAGTAATTTCCCTTGGGCCGCTTCAGAAAGATATGCGGTGCTTTTATCTACTGCACCAAAGGTTGGAGAACCCGCTCGGGGAGTTATTGGTTTATATGGCGGTACGGAGCCTTGCCGGGACGTCGATGATGGTGGTGACGTGCACTTATTTGACCACCAGTCCATGGCTACAGTGTTGGTTCTTGGGTACTTATCTCCTGGGTTTGATGAATTAGAGTCATCTATGCTGAGATGGGACACTCAATGGCTAGTGAGGTGAGGTTATCACATATATCTTGGTCTAGTACATCATACTTCGCTTATCATGTAACTTGAGCCGGCCGAATGGTAGTTCTACCGCCAACGGTTTGCATCTGATGTCTTCTGACAGTAGTTATTTTTAGGTAGTAAACGAGACGTTTAATTCAAACAAGAATAAAATGTAGTACGTTCAACCCGCTAATAAGGATAGCACCCGAACAGTGTTACGAGGGACAGAATGACTCTGTCGACATCACAATATACCTGGAAAGAGCTCTCTGGTCAAAACACTTGATCCTCATCATCGTTCGTGGCTTCATGACACGTTTCCTTCGGAATAATATTTCTTCTGTCGATTTTCAATTCGATTCTTATCTTTGTTGTACATAGTAACCCGACATTCATAAACCACGCCCTTCCAGTCCAGCCCCGTTGCAACAATACCTCCCATTGCGAGAATGCAAAGCACCTGTAACCATCTTCATCTCACTTATTTAGCACCACCATCAACCGCCACTAGTCTTCTGAATGGTCCAACACTATACTGCACTGAAACGTCACAAGTAGAGTGTAAAACAGAGCTGCACGTCTGTAGCATTTTGATGTGCCCGGTCTGGGCGGAAGTGAGTCCAGAGCATGTTGCATCGTATTCTTATTATCAATCGAGACGGAAAAAACCGAACGTCCTGGTGTGGACAACTGTAATCGCCGCAGCGACTCTGTGCCTAAAAGCAGCCCAAAAAGGTGACATGCGACGTCCTCGCGGAGTATCGCTATTCATTTTGTGGGAGAGAGGAGTTTAAAGACCGGGCTCTACTTACGTGTATGATTTACCGTCAAAAATTAGCCGAGATACATTCAGTGTCTTGAAATGCTGTACACTCCTGGACAGATCAGGCCAATCGGATCAATATAGTCCTACATCCTTGCAAATCCGGGGTATCCCCCTCTATCAAAGTGAGGGATTAAGCTAGCGTATGTTACATTACTCGACATGCGGAATATTTTAATCCACCTCTAGAACCTGTAGTTTCAGGTTTTCATGGGTTCTTCTAAAAAGATACAAGATAGAGAATGCGGAGCGGATAAAAGCACCTGGTCATCTTCCTTAATCGGTTAATAGGCCTACAGACTTCGACTATTCGACCACATGCAGACGTAGTTGACAGAGACATTTTATTCCATCCACGACTTTCGGATACTGGCCCAACGTAGATTCTTAAAGTCGGGTGGTGCTGTCCAAACTTCTCATCAATCACTGCCAGTCCCTGCCTAGGTACATATTCCGTGACCAAAGTGATCAAACATGCCCTTAAGGAATATCTTCCAACGCACACGCGTACTTGCTTTGGGCCTCATTGCCACGAGCTCCCTCGTCACCGCAGGGCCCTGCGATATCTACTCCTCCGGTGGTACTCCCTGCGTCGCGGCGCACAGCACCACTCGTTCCCTTTACAGCGCTTACAATGGCCCACTATACCAAGTGAAACGCAGCTCTGATAGCACTACGACCAACATTGCGACGCTATCCGCTGGTGGTGTTGCTAATGCTGCTGCACAAGACTCCTTCTGTGCTGGTACAACTTGTCTTATTTCTATTATTTACGACCAATCTGGCCACGGAAATCACCTTACCCAGGCTCCACCAGGTGGCTTCAGCGGCCCGGGGCCTAATGGCTACGATAATCTGGCCAATGCGGCTAGTGCACCAGTTTATCTAAATGGTCATAAGGCATACGGCGTTTATATTGCTCCTGGAGATGGCTACCGCAATAATGCGGCCAACGGCACAGCTACAGGCAATGCAGCAGAGGGAATATATGCTATCTTTGATGGGACACACTATAATGGCGGTTGCTGCTTCGACTATGGCAACGCTGAAACTAGTAGTCGTGATACTGGCGCTGCCCATATGGAAGCTATCTACTTTGGCAACTGCAATGTTTGGGGCACTGGTTCCGGCCATGGGCCCTGGATTATGGCTGATCTTGAAAATGGGCTCTTCTCTGGCGCTAGTGCTGGTAACAACGCTGGCGATCCGTCTATCTCTTACCGGTTTGTTACTGCCGTTGTTAAGGGGGAGGCAAATCAGTGGGCGATCCGGGGAGGTAATGCAGCATCTGGTTCACTGTCGACATTCTACTCTGGTGTGCGCCCATCTGGCTATAGCCCAATGAAGAAAGAAGGCGCTATTATTCTCGGAATCGGTGGGGATAACAGTCACGGCGCTGAGGGCACCTTTTATGAGGGCGTGATGACCTCCGGCTATCCGTCCGATGCCACTGAGAATTCAGTCCAGGACAACATCGTCGCTGCCAAATACGGCACCACGCCGTCGACTACTACAACCACAACTGGAACCAACACCCAGCCATCATCTGGGTCTGCCCAGGTACACTGGGGACAGTGCGGTGGCAGTGGATGGAGCGGCCCCACAAGCTGTGAATCGCCGTATGCTTGTCAGACGCAGAATCCGTATTATGCTCAATGTGTATGATATGAGCAGCGGCGGAGAGGTTTAGTGGTGCTTATCATTTCGTGTTTTGTTGTCAAGAACCCACAGTTTCTGAGGGTCTGTACGGGAAATTGACTGGATGTTCCTCCTGGGAATGTGTGGTTTTTCTGGCTCTACCTTGGAAAAATCTGCTTTGTGATAACGTCTCATTAGTAATTATGAATAATAAAACTAGTATATGGCGCTTTTATGTCTAAACTCTTTAATTCTGGAAGATATCACTAGTACAAAAATTTGGCAGGTGGCATTGTGCGACCTTATTTTCGATAATGTTTGGGATACTGGCTTGTCATGAGCGGAAACTCAGATAAAGGTTCAGGGTCGACGACGATTGTTTTTGTGTTCTCGTCAAAATCACTTCATCCGACTTGTTGGCAACGGACATATTTCGTTGCACCTTCTGGAGTCCTCTAGCTGAAGTAATCACTGCTGTAGGTAGTTCCATTCCCAGCCAGTATGTAAAGTTGTCCGAAATTAGGGCTTCAGCAGGGTAACCCTAAAACACTGAAATAATTACCTGAAACGGTTAGTCCAGGAACAAAGCTACTGATGTGGGTAGAGTCTGACCAATGAGGATAACGCGCTGGTACTTGGACTCATCCGTTATGATTGGCCAATCTATATCTTCATTTGTTCAATAAGAGAGAAATTAAGAGGAAGAACATAACCCAAACAATTCTTTATTGGCCTTCAAAGACCTGTAGTCCATCATAAAACAAAATAGTAATGGAAGTGTCCCTACTTCAAGGTCAAACTCCATTCTTATTCAGCTTTTATGTCTGGTTTTTGGCAGCCAACACGAGTATTCCCAACAAGACACAAGAACTTCAAATAACTCGCTCTCAAAATGATGTACAATAGCTCTCCCAAATCAAAAGTTCATACATTACTATTATTACACCTCTCGCAAATTGACAAATATAAGGAATGGCATTCCTAGATGACTTGCCGCCAGAGCTCATCATCATCATCTACAGTGCTCTGGATAATATCGATGATGCCCTTCACCTTGCACGCACCTGCAAATTCATGTATAATGTATTGGAAATCCCACGTCACCGACTGGATATTTTCTCTCGAATAATTGTAAGTCTTTCTTTCTCCTCTTATAATCTATCAAGGCAAATGAACATGAGTTTTTGACGAGAGATTCCGTCAAACAGCAAAATGGAAACCATCACAAGTACGACATACGACTCCATGCCGTCGAAACATTATGCACAAACTTCCGAAACAAACACTACAACGACTGGAAATTACCGTCCATCTCTGAACGGTCTTGGTTTACTGAAGAATTTCTTGAATGTACCTATTCCGATCCAACATATAAAAAGCTAGACCCAGACACCGTCTGGTCGATTGTCTGTCGATGGCATGCTCTAAAATTACTCTTTGATCTATACTGCGACTCGACCGTTCGACCGTCCTATCTTCGATCCATTTTCTGGCAAAGACCGGACTCGCAACACAGACGATGGCAGAAAGCCGTAGACTATGAGATCCCCCTCAGCGCGCCTTCCGGGGAGACATGCAGGACGCTACGATCCACGACTAAAGCAGACAAATCTGCAGCATACGAACGATTCTATCGCGCCGTCTGCTCGCACTGGTTGCATGTAAACATCACCTGGCTCGCCGGAATCTCCAAACATACCGACGACTCGAAGGTTGAAAGCAACTTCTGGAAGATCGATTATTTGTGGTACGATAACCGTGAACGTGGGCTACAAGAGAAAATCGAGGCTATCGAAGTCACGGATTTTGTCTGGGGATTTCTGGCACGAAAGATCTTTGTCGATCCCGACGAAAGCTCTGCATGGATTCTTCCGGGCGACTTGGAGCATGAACCGATCCTATGGGATGTGCCTGTAGATGCATCGAGTTTTACTCGTCTGGTACGATTGGCTACTTTCTCTCTGCCTCCGCCGCACATCATTGAGCTCTTACTCGATACGTGGACGCCAGATTCAACACTGAATAGAAGATTATATCTACGCAAACTGGGCTTCTTTGACAGGAAACAAGGTCTCTTGGAAGAGAATGGTCGTGAAGTTCAGGTATATAGTTGGTTCTCAACCGAAATCATGACCATGATTGAATGGTGGGGATTAGATAGATTGTTAGGTGACCGGGGGAAAATCCCGTATCTGAATGGCGGCGAGAGTCATCCTTTGCTGCGTAGTAAGTGGCGGAGATATAGGACCTCGCGATGGATTGATGATCTCCGGGGGAAGCCTATTCTATATCCGGAGACTGAGGAGCAGCTTTTTGAACGCATCGAAGAATTCCAGATTTGACTACATGTCATTAACTCAACTAATGGCCCGTCTAAATGGGTAGCCAAGATGGTCTGTTCATTCAACTCTACTAACCACCCTCTAATCAAACTCGTTTCAAGTACTCAGCCCTAGTCCATCTCAGCAGCAGGCACAACCTCCGAAATCCTCGTCTCAACTTCCACAAAAAACGGATCCCGGTTCACTACAAACCGACCATTACCCACAAAAGCCTTAGTATTCAAATTTTTATATTTTGAGTCTCCGGCTTTGAACGAGACGGTGTTTACTGGTACAAAATTAGTAACCTCAAAATCCATTGTTTGTAGTAGAAGTGAGCAAAAGAAACGGTAGACGAACCTGCGCTTCCAAAGGGGATAGTCTTTGCACTCTCGGCGCCAGTCATGATTTCAAGAACTGGTTGACTGATTCGTACTATTGCAGTGTAATTGAGGTTTATGAACTGATTCATGGATCTGTCAGCACCTCACCGATTTTCCGACATAAGGCTATATATCATCGAATGTATCAGTTGATATGCGGTGCTACTCACAACTCCATCCGCTGTCCTTTTCCATTCACAGGCTCTTAGCTTCGATCCATTCAGGCCATAGGAAGAGATTTGACACTCACTCAATCACAGTCTGGACATTCGGACGCGCATACTCCCCGTCAGGGTCAGTGACAAGCCAATCACCCCCAGCGACGACTTTACCCTCAAGAACGTCATCGTATCCCTTGGCAGTGGTGATACTGCCCGATTCTGGGTCCTACCGTAAATCAGAAACCATCCCCTGAAATCTCTAAAAGGTGTATGTACCGTAAGTGCATATTGCATCAACGTCTCACCGGAAGAAATCCGTCCTATATCCATTTGCACATCAGTGAGATCCCACACAAATCCGAACACCGGACATCTGGACAACATTGAATCGAAGGACTAACCGATATGCCTGGGGTCAGGAAGTTTGAACTATTTCCTCCTCCCCCACCTTATCAGCAAAAATAATATCATTTCAATTACTCTCCCCATAATTCATACACACACAGAACATACTCTAAGAATATAAGCCGGCTTCAGCCTCGGAAATCCAGATAACCGATCAAAATCGCCTTCATGGCTTGCTAGGGGCGATTGAAGTTTGAAGGTGCCAGACTCCGCCATCTTTCCTTCTTTCCTTCCTTCTTTCTCTTTTTTTATTGTCTAGGGTATTCCCTTTCTATCGAGACTCTGTCCGTCGAGCGGGGTATCACGAGAAGTATCAAATATCAGGAAGAGGAAAATAAGAATCATAATCAATCCAGAACACGAAAAGGATTTATAGGAAATGACGGGATTACCACCCCGTCTGTACATGACGCTAGCATTCTAGTCTCGATGAAAACTCCGCGCACGAAGCTAAGAAACAGTTCGTTTCGATAACTTTGTTGTGCGTGTAGCTAAATGATAAATATCTTGACTACGTAAACAGCTCAGAAAAGTGCTTACAAAAACTTGTTATGGATGTACACACTTCCCAGCGCAAATATTCAAGCATCCCCCCCTAAAACTATCCCTCTAGGTCTCTCGTCTCTACTAATCCAGCCCCAAATAAAGGCGCAACGCCGTAGCGTAGACCCTGGATGACTAGCGCCAATTGGCTAGGCTAACATATAGAAGACTTAAATGAAAGAAATTGATGTTATGACCTGATAATGCATAGATAAGTAAAATCAACCAATAGAATACGTTATACTGTAAAATGATACATGATCCAAATCCGGATTAGTTCGCCAGATAAGAAACGTGCTTCAGGCTTCAGCCATCAGGTGTGTGTGGTGTCAGACTCAATACCTTCAGCTTTGAGTTTACGCTGTTGCCATAATCCTGAGAACTATCAGAGTCGTAACAGAGACATACAACATGTCAGCGAATACAGTCTGCACGGTTGGTGCTGATAATCATTTTGGCCCACGCATAGCCGTCAGCTGTCGCGACTTTGACTTCACTCTGCTCTTCGAGGATGTCTTCTTCAGTGCCCTTCCAGCAGGACTCTTTCTAGTTCTCATCGGACCAAGACTACGCTTCTTGCACAGCTGCCCAGTTAAAGTGACTTCACACAAGTTGGCCGTGATTAAACTGGTAAGTTGACAGCGAGAACGTTGAATCAATATCCTAACTCCAACCGATTATAAGAGTTTTCTCGCGGTTCTCTTCATCTTGCACGTGCTTTTCACAGCATTCCGGTCGCAAGCGCCTTCCCTACATACCACGTTGTCTACAACATCAGGAGTACTAAACATCATTGTGACTTTCGCTGCGACCATTCTATCATTTCTGGAGGACCAACGCTCCTTCAAGCCGTCCGATACTCTTGTCATATACTTTTCTCTACTCTCACTTTTGCAAATTCCTCGATTACGCTCGCTATGGATCATGTCATCCGTAGGTGTATGCCAGGGATTGTGGACAGCAATATTCGCCGTGACTGCCGGCCTGGTACTTCTTGAATCTGCCTCAAAAGCCAGCATTTTGCGTCCTCTATACCTCACGGTATCGCCTGAAGAAGTTTGCGGGTTCTGGGCTCGGAGCTTCTTTGCTTGGGTCTTACCACTATTCCGTACTGGATTCTCAACAGTAATCGGCATCAGCGATCTACCAGAATTAGACCACGACCTACAGGGACACGCTGCAAATGCGAAGCTAAGTAGGGCCTGGTCGGAGTCTAAAGGTTCATTGCGACTCATCAAGGCACTGTTTCGTGCTTACCGCTGGTCGATCCTTTCTGCCATTGTCCCACGGATCACTCTTATAGCATTCACATTATGCCAACCATTCTTGATCGCCACGACTGTGAATTGGATAGGATCAGAGGACACTACCAAAACGAAAAGATATGGCCAGAGTCTCGTTGGAGCTTATGTGATTGTGTATTTTGGCATGGCGGTGAGTGCGATTCATCGCGTTAGACTGATCATAATGCTGCCATGTACTCATTTTGGCAGATCTCGACGGCTGTGTATTATCAACAAGTAAATCGTTTGGCAACTATTACTCGTGCCGGGCTCATATCTATGATATATAACAAGACTCTGACGCTGAAAGCTAATGATCTCAAAGATGCAAAAGCTGTTACGCTCATGGGAACTGATATGGATCGAATTCTGAATGGCATCAAAATTATGCATGAAACTTGGGCAGCTATCATTCAAGCTGGTATGGCTATTTGGCTTCTTGAGCGACAAGTTCATGTAGCCTGTATAGTACCTACTCTCATCTCTCTAGGTAAGTAGGTCGACCGCTCAAGAAGTGCATTTCTAGCTTGCCCAGTTACATTACCTATTCCACCGTTCGCTACTGATCTTTTCATAGTTTGTGTTTATCTCACTGGCCCAGTCTCCGCACGAATGTCATCTGCGCAGAAAGCCTGGATTGAACGGATTCAGAAAAGACTCGCTATTACATCGACTATGCTAGGCGATATGAAGGCAGCCCAGATGCTCGGGCTCAAGGACTTATTATTCAAAGTCATAAACGAATTGCGGGAACTGGAACTCAAGGATTCGTTGCGATTCAGGAAGACGATGGTAATAGTCGCTGTGTTATGTAAGTGCCTCGGATCCTATTTCTTTGTTCTGTTTCCCGGAAGTCATGCTAACTAGTTCCTTTAGCCAATGCACCTCAGTATCTTGCCCCCTATGCATTGTTCTTGACGTATGGAATTATTGCTATGGTTGGCAAGAATCAAACATTGCTTGCAGCGCAAGCCTTTGCGTCCCTCTCTTTGGTATCGCTAGTCACTGCTCCACTGATAAAACTTGTCTTTTCTATTCCGACTTTAAGACAAGCGATTAGTTGTCTTGAGCGTGTCCAACAATTCTGTCTGAAAGATGAACTTGTAACTGATGATACTGGTTCCGCTATTAGCATCGACAATCAGGGTGGTATATCCCTTGGAGCAACTGAGATGTCCGTAAGGAATGTAAGGAATACGAACGGCCAATTGATCGAATTCAAAAACACAAGTATATCGTGGTCAAAAGATTCGGACATCGTTTTGGCAGGCCTGGATCTCAGTATCCCGGCGAACAAAGTCACAATCGTTGTTGGGTCAGTTGGATCTGGAAAATCTCTTCTTCTCGAAAGCATCATCGGAGAAACCACCATTAGACAAGGTGGCATCAGTAACACACTATCACACGTCGCGTATTGTCCTCAAACTCCTTGGATCATGAATGGTACAATTCGCCATAACGTCACAGGCGGATCTGATT
Organism: Talaromyces sp. PYS2103; assembly: GCA_023625975.1. Classification (NCBI taxonomy): domain Eukaryota; kingdom Fungi; phylum Ascomycota; class Eurotiomycetes; order Eurotiales; family Trichocomaceae; genus Talaromyces; species Talaromyces sp. PYS2103. The sequence continues at coordinate 72,674 of JAMAGB010000031.1, forward strand.
TCGACCCGAAATGGTATGATTTCGCCATCTCCTCATGTGCGCTACAAAGGGATCTGGAGAACTTTGAAGACGGAGACAGCTACATAGCTGGAAGCGATGGCGGCTCCTTGAGCGGAGGCCAGAAACAACGAGTGGTAAGTCCAGTCAAAAAATCACAAAGTTTTCAAGCAGTAATGAGATCAACCATGTTCTATATGTCAGGCCCTGGCTCGTGCGGTCTATTCGAGACTTCCAGTTGTGATTCTTGATGATGTGTTTCGCGGATTGGACTCGAGGTCTATCAATTCCATAATGCAAAGTCTCTTTAGTCGAGATGGCCATTTTCGGACATCTAAAACATCTGTCATATTGAAACGCATGATCGTAGGTAATATATCTCGTTATACTTCACATACTAACAGGTGATAGTGAATCTTCTCCCATACGCCGATAACATAATCGTATTGAGTGATGGAAAGGTAGGTGATAACGGATCATACAGAGACATTCTCGCGCGCAACCCGGAGTTTATCACAACTTCAATTTCCGCCGAAGAGGACAAGCCGAAATCATCGCCCGAAGAAGAGTTTTCTGATGGGAGAATCGATAGAACAAAGGTTCAAGTCAAAACTAAAGAGAATGAGAGATTGAAAGATAGTGTGGATATCCTACGACGAAATGGGACCTGGGGTGTATACAAGTACTACATCCATCGAGCTGGACCATACGTCTTCTCAGCGTCCTTTGGAGTTCTGATCATTCAAGCTTTTACTGCAGAATATGCTAGTGAGTTTTTCAACATGTTTTGCAGACAATTCCAATTTCCAACTGACGTCCTGTGAAGCGGTATGGCTGCAAAATTGGTCAAACGAAAATGAAAAGAATCCGAACAGTCGCCTAGCGATGTACCTAGGCATATACACCTTGCTCTTCGCGTTTACACTTATTGGCCTTATCGTATCCGCCTGGTTACTAGCCTTCTTTGCCCTCAGTCGATTGAAAAGTGTTGGTACTAATTGAAGGCTAGGCTGATTACAATTGTGATCATCACAAATACTGCACGTGGACTTCATACTGATCTTCTGAAAGCAACCCTTGGGTATGTAGTCTTCTATCTCGTGAATGATGACGAGTAACATTTGGCTTAACGTGATTCAAATCCAGTGCCCCGTTCAGCTTTTTACAGAAAGTCGACAAAGGCTCATTGATCAATAGGTATTGCGTTTTCTCGAAATGTGTAACTAATATAGGAAAAGCCAAAGAGATCTAACGATTAGACAATAGATTCAGCCAGGATATCAACTTGATCGACATGCAACTGCCTGTATATGTGTATAATTTTGCAGAAGGTATGAAGCATTCATTGCCCATGTTACATTAATTCAGCGGCTGAAGAACATTACTATGTAGGAGCTGCCATGTGCATTGTCATACTGGCCATTATCTGTGTTATGGGGAAATATTTGCGATAGCCATCCCCGTGATTGCCGTCATATTATGGGGTGTCCAACTCTATTACCTGCGCACTTCACGACAAGTGCGGCTTCTCGATATCGAAGCCAAGGCACCGCTCTATTCACAATTTATGGAAACTGAATCCGGTGTGTCTGTCATTAGGATGATGAAATGGCAAACCCGATTTCGAAGTCAATGCGAAGAGTTTCTTAATTATTCCCAGAAACCACTATACATGCTGTATTGTATTCAGCAGTGGTTGAAACTGATTCTAGATTTGATTGTAATGGCAATGGCGGTTGTTATAGTGGCGACAGCGACCGCCTTGAAGGATCATATCAGTCCAGGTGCAACTGGTGTTGCGTTGACTCTTGTTCTCATGTTCAATGATAACTTGACCAACACGATTCAGTTCTGGACACTCACAGAAATTTCCATCGGGGCTGTTGCGCGTATTCAGCGCTTTGCAGCAGATACTCCTTCCGAAAACCGCCCAACGTGTGATCCTGCTCCTCCTAGCCACGAATGGCCATTGCAAGGAGCTATACGTTTTGAGAATGTCACAGCCTGTTATAGGTAAGTACCACTCTCAAAGGAGACTAAGAGTTTCCAATGCTGACATACTTCCAAAACTTAGCACGGATACAGTCCCGGTTCTGAAACGGCTGTCTCTAGCCATCAAGCCTGGAGAGAAAGTCGCCATTTGTGGCCAGTCCGGAAGTGGAAAAACATCGTTGATGTTATCACTGCTCCAAATGATCGATTTGCAGAGTGGGGAAATATTCGTCGACGATGTCAATTTAGCATCACTCAACCGAAACGACATTCGCACCCGACTGAGTGTAATAACCCAGGAACCATTCTTTATACCTGGTAGTATCAGATTAAATCTTGACCCTCATAATAGAGCGTCAGATGAATGTATCGAATCCTCTATTAAGAAAGTTGGCTTATGGGCACGAGTCGAAGCCAACGGTGGACTTGACATGGAGTTTACTGCATCTGACTGGTCTTTGGGTGAAAAACAACTATTCACTCTAGCCAGAGCTTTGACTACACAGAGTCCTATTCTCATTTTAGACGAAGCCACGAGCAGGTGAGAATTTCCAATTCTTTTCAAGCAATCTTTTCAAGTTTTTTCTTTCCTTCGGATCTTAATTGCCAAATCATAGCGTGGATTGGGAGACAGAGACAACGATGCAAGAAATTATCGATGGGGAATTTTCAGCGAAGACAGTTGTTGCCGTTGTTCACTGGCTGCGATTTATCGATCGGTATGATAGAGTTGCCGTTATGAAAAACGGAGAGCTGGTCGAATGCGACCGTCCACAGGTCCTGCTCAACGCCAACTCCGAATTTAAAAAGTTGTATGACGCGATGAGGATCAGTTGATCAATATTGTCGCCCAAGGTCTACTCCCTACTCCGTACTATGGTACGTATTTTATTTGCCGACTCGTAAACCGGGTGTCCGGGCCGTGCCGTCCTATTTCAAGGTATGATTGAACGCTCAGCCTCACGGTATAAGACAGACTAAGAAGATAGAGAAAGAGGGAGAACGAAAGCCTTTGTCCATAATGCTGTCAAATCAAGTTTACTCCCGGGTTTTGAAACTTTTACCCTAATGTCAAATGATAAGTGGGCGAGATAGTACGGAGTACTCCGTATGCCATATGGCAATTGATTTGTTGTCGTTCTTCTGCATATAGCTCTTCTCGAACGGTTGAGCCTGTAGTTGTTCGGTCTCCTCCGGGATCGTCTCAGGCGGAGGTCCGGATACAGATTTTGACCTAGAACGGTACAGGGTGCCAATGGGAGTGTTCGGCTCCTTGTAATTTGCTGGTGGCTTTTGTGTGGTTTGCCAAAAATCTCCAGTTCGAATTTGTGGACAGAGAAATAAGTCGCGCGGCTAAGAAACGTTTGGCGTCTTGATGAACTGATCGTAGGTCTAATAACCAATCTGCAGGGATATGTAGAAAGGTCCGTTTCTGACACGGTCTCGGGAATGTCGTTGTGGGTATTGATGACACCTCCTTTTTCCACATATTTGACAAGACTACGTATATGATGCGTTCTTGACCTGTAATGCTTTTTGCTGACTGGATTCTGCCAGCGGTACTGTCCTTCGTGATGACAAGGTGGTCCTGGACAATGCATTTTCCGATAAACGTCTCGCCAAACAGAGGGTTGCCCAGAAGACTCTTCTGCGTCAACTTGGAGCATTCTGTTCGTTGTTGATGAAGCTCCTCGCTTGTCAGTTTTGCCGGAAGGATGTCTATCCTCTATATAGCTGATACCCGTCTCGTCGCTTCCCCCCACCCTAGACCGATAACATACTGATAGCAACTGACCAATCGGAGCTCCGTATCCCGCGTGCCTTGATAAGCCCTGAATCTGGTAGGTAGGTATAGCGCCGAGTTTTATGAGTTGAAGTTTTGAACAATAACTTAAGCAGGCAAAACTAACTACGAGTTGGTCATCTCCGACAGAAATAAGTTAAGAGAGCTCTATTTATCTGCCTTTCTAGGAAATATGACTGCAGTAAAAACTAGAAAACGGGAAAGGATCGAGCCGCACCCCCTACCTAATTACCCAATTAGGACAGCGATCAAAATCACCAAGTGCTTCACAACCAAGTCCCACCAAGAATTCTTCGGAGTTCGTATGAAGAAGAAGTGTAGTAATTAAGTGATAATATAAATCATAGGTCGACTAGTAATAATATATGATAATGTAGGTATAGATTAATAAAGCGATTGATTACTACTTAACCAACTTGTTGACTAACTTATCAACGGATGCTTAACTATACCTATAAGATGGCTCATGGGTGCTTACATAAGGGATGTCTTAGATTAACTAACGACCCGTGCATCTTACAACTAATCTACTCGTACGAAGATATCCAACGTTTTTAACTAGGTTTTACATCATCTAACGCTCTTTCAAACCCCCCTCAAACTGAGTACTACATGGAAATATATGTATAAGTGTTTTTTAGATGTTCAAAATACCGTACTCACTTATAATAAGAAGTTGGGGTAAGTGTTGTGCCCAATTGGGTAATTAGGGGGTGTTGCTCAATCCTTTCCCTAGAAAACTACCACCATGACGATATACCATCACGGTATGCTCCGAAGCTTAGTATACTCAGGGCAAGTATGGACGGAAGCGGCCGACTCGTTATCAAATTCCTTCCAACTATAAGGTTCCGCAACGCTTATGTTCAGCAACGCTTATCTCTCCCCACACTAACAATAAGTAGTAACTTTATTCAGAATGGATCAAAAAGAAAGAGTCATCGGTGCTCTTATGAGTTGCATATAAATGCCCCGGCCAGAGGGGTCCAAGTGAGCGAATTTCAGAGGAGGAAAGAAAGAACCGGGTGTCTAGGTCATTCAAAATGAAGCTTACCCCAGCTCTTTTTGTCGCCGTAGCTTCTGCTGCCGCTCAAAATGCCACGTCCCCGAAAATCATTCTTGACAATGACTGGAACCCATCAGGATTTATCCCTTTCCTCCTTGCTCTTGACGCCGGATGGGACGTTCTAGGATTGATCGGTGATACCGCCAATTCATGGGCCCTGCAAACCAGTCTACACGGGCTGGCCACTCTCGAAATTGGCAATTTATCGTCCTGTATTCCCGTATATAAGGGGGCTGACTACCCTCTCCTCAACACACCGGAACTGTTTGCCCTGTGGGAGGAGATCCATGGAGTTCTCCCATGGCAAGGCGTTTTTGCGCCGGAGAATTTGACTGCCGAGGCGTTGGGCAGTGACCGGACATCGGGCGACCCTAGCAGAATCTCCCCGGCTGCTTTCGTTGAGGGATTCCCTAATACTACCCTTGCTGGTACAAACGCGGCCGCATGGATGATTGAACAAGTGCATGCGTATCCTGGGGAGGTGAGTCATCCTGGACGGGCAATCGGTGACAATTGTGTACTATATGCTGATATCAGTAGGTTATGATTTATTCCGGTGGTAGTTTGACCAACATCGCCCTCGCCGTGCGTATGGACTCAGAATTTGCTTCGCTTGCTAAGGGTCTCGTTGTCATGGGGGGATACATTGATGTCAACTTGTACCAGACAAGCGGATCTGTACTCCAGGCGGATGTCAGCAGTGATATTAATCTGATGGCGGACCCAGAGGCAGCCAAGATTGCCTTGACAGCTCCATTCCCAAACATCAGTAGGTGCACCCACCCAAGTTGATGAGATTAGAAACTAATCGTAACCAGCAATCGTTGGGAATGGTGCAAACCAAGTCTTCCCAGACCAAGAATTCCTCGACGAGGTGTACCAGGTGAAAAACAAATACACGTCCTTGATATACAACAACTACGGGACCATACTCCCGTTTTGGGATGAGACAGCTATGTTCTCAGTTCTGGATCCCAGCAATATTATCAATTCCACGCAGTTCTACCTCGATGTCGACACCGCCTGGTCCAGTCCAAGCTACGGCAATATCCATGCATACCAGGAGGCATTGATGCCAAAGCAACAGACTCTTCAATTGGTTAACTATGTATATGAAGTTGACGCCGAAAAGCTGAAATCGAGTATCAAAAGGGCTGTACAGTATCCTACAAGCTGTGAGAAGATGCGAGGGGGGTGGTAAGTTGTACTTTCCCGGATTCAGTGCATTAGTACGCGCTATGTATATAAATCGTGTCAGTCTATCCGTGCCAGGTTGGGGATAGAACAACTGAGACACAAAATAGCATGAATTATCGACTAACTGAGAATTTACTGTTGGTTTATCTCGGCCTGATAACACGAAGCGCAGGACACTGTAGAAAGGCTGATTATAACTGTAGCCATGGCAATTGCCATTCATGATTCTAGCGTAATCTCCCCACATACTAACATCCCCGCACTTAACGTAGCCCGCAAATCCATGACACGGGCAACAGAAAAATCAAGGGGATTGTAACTGGCACCTGCTACTCTTTTTATCAAAACAAACGTTCTGCTACAGCCGACAGTTTACAGTAGGCATAACCTGATAGGCGGACTACTTCCTTATCTTATCTCCGGTTCTGACCCACTAGCCTTACCGTAAAGGGAAAAGTGTAGGCTCCATGATTTAAGGGTCCATGAAACCAAGATAAAGCCATTTCACGGTGGAAGCTTGCAATCACTAACTCTTCCCCTGGGCTACTGTACAGTTACCAATTAGGATTTGGTCCAATATAGCAGAGGGTAATGGCCTCACGACGTGATAATGAGGTCAATGCGCGAAATATTGACACGCATGAATCAACTCCCCTCCTTGGAGAACAACAAGAGCAAGTGCAATACTGTTCCAATGAAGAAACCCGCTTAAGCATCAAGCCAGCCACTTCTGGTCAATCGACACCAATCCTCGCTCTAGTTTGTGCAATCCTGTTGATAATCGATATCTCCGGATTCCTCGGGTTGGCACCACAGACGCAGATCATCGAAGACATTATCTGTCGAAATTACTATGCCAGCGTTGGTAAACAAGCTAACCAAACTTTTGCCTCTATGTCAGACGATGGGCGTTGCAAGATTGAACCAGTACAAAGCCAGTTGGCTATCATTCAGGGCTATAAGGATACATTCGATCAATTACCTGGTATTTTCTTTGGTGTCGCCTACGGTCTCCTTGCTGATAGTATCGGACGCAGACCCGTTCTACTATGCGGTATGCTAGGATTAGCATTGAGTGGGATTTGGGTGAAAATAGTTTGTTGGTTTCCTCAAACGTTCCCTATCGAAATGGTATGTCTGTCTTCCCCCATTCTTATATTCGGTGGTGGCGCACAAATTGCTTCTTCTATGCTCTATGTCATGCTCGCAGACTCCTATCCGGAGGAAGAAAGGTTTGTTTATCTTATATGTGCTTTCATGTCGCACATTGCTAATGCTTGGTGCAGGGTAACCTCTTTTCTTTATTTTTCTTCTGTTGCACTCATGGCGGAGATTGTGGCCACGCCTATAAGCGGACTAGCAATGATCAAGAACCCCTGGGTGCCATTTTTGGCTAGTTCAGGCATGGAATTATTGGCATTCACTGTGGCATTGCTATTCGCTCCAGAGACACGTCATTTCGACAATAATCCGTCGTTCGCGACTCCACCTAGTACATCAATTCCGGCTAAGAAACTGCCCTTCACTAAGTTGTTGGCGGAAAAATTATCGGATAGCTTGAAGAAGGCGAAAGAAATGATCCACGTTGTCTGGAGAAGTGTGAATATCATTCTTGTTCTCCTCGTGTTTTTGGCGGCTACTTTGAGTCGCCAAGCGATGGCACTTCTGCTACAATACGTTACCAAAAGGTTTCATTGGACATATAGTAAAGTAAGATTTCCCACCATGATCAACCCGTCAACCTTCAATAGTATATTGCTCTGACGTGACCAAAAAGGCTACCGTTCTACTCTCTATTCGCGGCGCCGTCAACCTTGCGGCTGTTCTTGTAATTCTCCCATTGATTTCAAGAATGCTTCTGAAAAGAGCGAAAATCGATGGTCCATCCAAAGATCTCTGGCTATCACGTGGGACCGCTTTTTTACTCACCATGGGGACGCTTCTAATATTTCTAGCTCCCGCACCAGCCATAGTGATTGTTGGTATTGTGACAGTTGCCCTGGGATCACCACTTCCTCTGACGGCACGAGGGTTGATCACGTCCCTTGTTCCCCCCAATCAAGTAGGTATTCTATATACCTCCCTGGCTGTGGTCCAGTCCATAGGGGCGCTGATTGCGGGCCCATTGCTTGCCATCACATTCCGCATCGGTATGGATCTGGGTGACGCATGGTTGGGACTTCCTTTTCTCATCGCATCTGTGTTGCATTTCTCGAGCCTTCTTTTTATTTGCGGAGTGAATCTTTCCCGGATGCCTCCAGTGCTACCGGATTGATGTGTGGAGGGTGAAAGCATTTGGACAATTAGTAAATGAATTAGCGTGTTCACTACAGATTCGAATAGATCTTATAAACTCCTTTCGCTCCTGTGATTATTTGAAGTCACAATTAAAACGATAAGAATCTATTGTACACGAATAGCAAAGTGAGAGTAGTTTAGTTTCTTGAACAAAAATAATTGTATATATTTTTTGGCCCGCGAGCCCAGGTGGCTCTTGAGCCTGGGCCGACCACCAACCGCAGGGTGGGGGAGGCGACGCCGTCCCGAAGCCCGTAAAACCGTGGACACGCTAAGGCCCAAAACAGAAATTATTTTCTATTTGGCCTTCCCGCTCGACGGGCCAATCGGATTGCTTCGCTGACTTGAGAATAATATTCAAAAACAGTTCACTGAGAAATAAAGACATATGATCAGTACTCACGCTTTTACGACTCCCTCCCCTAGCTCCCATGTCCTTATGTCTTGGCCTGCGAATTTAACTTCCACGACTCTTTTGTATCGTGCTTTCATAGTCGTCCTGTTTCTTCTTCGATGCCTCTCAATCGTCTTGCCTGCTATACACCCTTTAGTAGGCTTGCCTACCGTACAAGTATCCGAATGGCATCCACCATAGTGGGAAAATCCGGTCGCGTATACATTCAAGGCGAGGTGCTCCAGCGTCATCGCAGGGACCATAAGCTCAGCGTCTTCAAAGCCGAGTACGTTTCAAACTCCACGCCCTTCTCACACCTTAGCCATATCTCTGACCCATATCACTCAGGTCTGGAAATGAGTCTTTTGTCTTCAAGCGCGTACCCAGGCCGTTCTACGATCTGTCCCTGTGCCTCGCAGCCGAGTTTGCAGGCTCACGTCGGCTTCGAATGCACATCGATTGCAACCAAGAGGAAGGCATTCTATTCTATCCCTATTTCAGAAGCACCCTGCTTGCCTTGATTCAGGAAGACCCGGACTTTCCTCCGGCGGAACGAAAGAAAATCTTGCGACGTGTAGGAGAGGCAATACTAGAACTTCATGACAAAGACTGGATCCACATCGGTACACTCTCCACAATCCAGAAATGATTGCCATTCAAGACCTAAACTAATGAATCTATCTTGATAGATGTGAAGCCTGATAACATTTTCGTCAATTGGACTTGGGACAAAGAGGGTGACAAAACAGTCACTGATGTGGCCCTGGGCGATTTTGATATCGCTTTTAGATCGGAAGGTGGCGAGCCACGTCAGACCCCTTATGCAATAGGGAATGTCATGTGGCGAAGCCCAGAAGGACAGACCGGAAGGGGCGTGACAAAAGCGTCAGACATCTTCTCGTTTGGACTGGTAGTAAGTGAGCCATGTTTAAGTTCAAGAATTCATACTAAACTCTATGTACAGTGCATATATGTTCTTGGGGGTGGGGAGTTCCTGCTCTTAAATGATTACCAGGAGCTAGTAGAGAGTGGTATAAGGCCGGAACAAGAGATCCTGATTCGACACTTTTCCTATTTTGGGCCAGTTTCCGACGGGCTCCTCAGGCAAATCAACAGCGAGGATTGGTGTAATGCTTTAAGAGGAGCGTCGGAAATAGCTGAGGAGGCAGTTAAGGAACAGCCTGAACTAAGATTCAAGCAGTGGGGGAAGGAGCTTGGCCCCGAGGCACAGAACATGATATCTGGAATGACAAATCCAGACCCGACGGCTAGAACAATGATAGACCAAGTCTTGACGCATCGATGGTGGCAGGAGGCTACTTAAATAGCTATTACGGTGGAAGCGATAAGAAACGAAGAATTTCATGCTCCCAAGTCGGTATCAGTGTACCAGGTAGAATCTGTTTCGTGAAATCGCGCAGCAAGAAGGGCATGGTTGTATGGGTGAGGAAGAAACTCAAGTCCCTTATTGACTTCGAGTTCGTTGAAGATTGTGACTGTCTCTTGTAGATAGAATTGCAGTTTTCTCCAGATCCAGTTAATGTAATCGCTAAGCCACCACTGTTTTCACATGGCTTATCACGCGGTCTCTTAGTTGTACAACAGCATGCATGTATGATGTGACACAGAAACGGGACAGTGGAGCGCCAAGCCGGAGTAACCTAAAACTAGAGTTTATATGGAGCCCCCACATTCCCTGTCTTTTGCCTCTTCTGATTCGTCCGCCACCAATCCTTCCCACTCGGCTGTGGGGCTCATGCCAGACCCTTTGTCTGACTCTGACCTCTAGTGGCCCATTATTGAAGTTGTGAACGGAAGTGGGACGTGTAATTATTACTTTTCTTTGTTCCCTCGACGCATTGAAAGTGTGTATTCGTCTTATTGACCCTTTATTGGGAACACAAATTGCTGATTGAAATTGCAGAATTCCTGGAACTAACAACCTGACTTTTCCAATGGCTCTAAGCTGGGGTTGATTTCTCCTACAACCAAGATTACACCTATGACAGATAACCAATGAGAACATTCTTATTGACTAACTAGGGTGCTCTGCTGCGGAATAGCTATGAATAGTTTAATCTGTTCTGTATGCAGGCATTCAAAAAATAGTGAGGTGACTTCGCGTAAATGAGATTGTTGGTGACTTTTCTCTCTTTGGCTTATCTCCAAGCACTGTGAGTATATAAAAGAGGGGCCTCATTTCGTCTCTATGGTAATCCCATGAGGGCAGCTTCTCGACGTGGGATGACTGGTTAGAACATGAATTGGAACGCTCCAGGGCCTATTGCCGCCTGTATTGGGGATTACTTGCATGCATGTGGCACTGTGCATGCAGTGTAGTATGCAGGATAGTGGAGAACATCAATATCGATGCTACCCTGAGGCTTATCTTATCTTAGCCAGGGTCCTGACACGGGAAATCTCGGTCATGGACTAGCACAGCTAAGAATCCTTGGTAAAGAAGGTCTGAGAATTCTGAGATACATGCGGCTTATCTAGGTGCACACATATACAGTTAGCGGCTAGATAGATATCGCTTTGCTCTCGAGTCTCAGGCCATTGCCTCAAAGCTTCTCCCATCGCAGAGTTGCCGTAGCCATAACAATTGCGAACGTCACTCGTTTCTTTACATCCATCCATTGCCTTCTCCAGATATTTCTTCCGAGCAAATAACATCTCCCTAGCAGGCCGTTCCGCGCCGTCTATTCATTGCAATGGAGTTCTCGGGTTGCTTTAACGACGAGTCACTTGGACCGACGGTTGAGGGGTGCAGGGGCGATTTTGATTTCACGATCAAGTTTGAAAAGATCTTTTTCATGCTGCTTCCATCGACCCTCTTCATCGCCATAGGCCTTCCACGCCTTGTCTATCTCATTCGCCAGCCGGTCATCGTTGACGGCGGCAGACTCTTGCAAGCTGCAAAACTCGTACGTCCCATCCATTTGTCTGTCATGAGTAGTGGGATAAAAATTGTAGCTAATTATTAAATGTTCCCTCCAATTCCAGATTGCTCTCAGTGTATATGGTATCATTCAGCTCGCGTTGTTGGTGCTTGGCATCGTTAAATCTAACAAGTTTGTGGCCTTTTTCATCTCTTCTTCTGCTGTGACAGTTGCGTCGGTCTTCTTCATGCTTGCTCTCTCATACTTGGAGCATTTTCGATCACCGAGGCCGTCGATTATCCTCAACGCGTATCTGTTTCTCACCATCCTCCTGGATATTGCCCAGACTCGCACCTTGTGGTTGGCATCAGTAAGCTTCGATGAAATAACCTATTCACGCTTGTTTACCACGGCTGTAGTTGTCAAAACCCTCCTGATTATCCTCGAGTCTCAACAAAAGACAAGATGGCTTAGCTGGGATACAAAAGAACACAGTCCCGAGGAGACTAGCGGCTTGTACAGTCTAGGCGCCTTTGCATGGCTCAACAAACTATTCTTGATGGGTTACAAGCGGACTTTGACTCTCGATGATCTCTACCCTCTTGATCAGGCTATGGCCTCGAACGTTCTACACACCAAATTTGCCAACTTCATCCTCAAGGGCCCCCGAAATCGCAAAAATGGTCTTGCCATGTCGACCGCGAAAGCCCTAGCCATCCCGCTCCTCCTCCCAGTCGGGCCACGAATTGCCTTGTCCGCTTTTCAGTTCTGTCAGCCATTCCTCATTAACACGTTGGTGAGCTATCTTCAAATACCACCCGAGCAGTCCTCGCGCAACGATGGGTACGGCCTAATCGGCGCTGCGGCGTTGATTTATACAGGCATTGCGATATCAGGCGCGATTTATTGGTACTTGCAAGAACGTGCTATGTATATGGTTCGAGGGCTACTGGCTGGTGCCGTATATAGGAAGACGTTGGAAGCTAAGCTGTCCGCAGCAGACGACTCCGCTGCTCTGACTTTGATGAGCGCAGACGTCGAGCGCATCATTCAAGGCCTCTTGAATATCCACGAACTCTGGGCGAACATAATCGAGGTCGCACTCGCCTCCTGGCTCTTATCCCGCCAGATCGGCGCGTCCTTCGTTGCGCCCTTGATTGTCGTTGGTTGCTGCGTAGTTCTCACGGCCTTCCTCGCAAGGTTTGCTGGACCGCGGCAGAAAACGTGGATGGAGAGGATCCAGAAAAGGGTTGGGCTCACATCGAATGTTATTGGGGAAATGAAGCATTTCAAAATTGCCGGTCTGGTAGGCCCGGTCGAAGAAGCGATCCAGCAAATGCGCGTTGACGAGCTCAAGGCCGGCGCCCGGTTCCGAATGATCCTTACCTGGTCTGTCATTATTGGATACACACCAATGTGCATCTCTCCTGTCGTGACTTTTGCTTTCGCTGCGCGGACTCTCAATACTACCACCATCTTCACATCGCTGTCGTATCTTCTCCTGTTGTCAAATCCGCTGGCGATTCTTTTTCAGATGGTCCCCGGCTTCAACGCCGCTCTCACCTGCCTCACCCGTATCCAAATGTATTTAGAGAGAGATTCAAGAGCTGATTTTCGCAAGTCGGAATTCATGCGTTCGAAAGAGAGAATTGTGACCGACCGCTCTATAGCCCGCGACGGGGCTGTTCACCCAGCCTCAGCGATGAGCATCTCCAGAGGTAATTTTGGATGGGAGGAGGACAAGTTGACTCTCCAAGACATCAACCTTGACATTCCGGCTTCGCAGCTGACCATTGTTATCGGCCCTATCGCGTCTGGCAAGTCAACTCTATGCAAAGTCATCCTGGGCGAAGCTCCTTTTGCACAAGGGGAGGTGACAATGGGTCTCGGTTGGCTCTCTGGGAAAGTCGGGTTCTGTGACCAGACTCCATACTTGTCAAATACGACGATTAGACAAAATATCGTGGGTTTCTCCGCATTCGACGAAGAACGATATCACGAGGTTCTTGAAGCCTCTATGTTACTTCAAGACTTGGCCGTCTTACCATTAGGAGACCTGACCAACGTAGGCAGCAAAGGTCTCACCCTGAGCGGTGGCCAAAAGAGCCGAGTATGCATTGCAAGGGCTTTATATCTTGATTCCAGATTTCTCGTGTTCGATGACATCTTCAGCGGACTCGACGCCGACACTGAAGAGCAAGTTTTCCGCGCAATATTTTCCCCCACTGGTCTTCTTCGCCGCAGGAATGCGACGGCGGTGCTTTGCACTCACTCCGTTAAGCATTTGCCATCCGCAGACCACATCGTTGCTCTCGGCTCAGATGGTAAGATTGTGGAGCAGGGACCATTCCTAGACCTCATGACCAACGATTCTGGATATGTTTACAGCCTCGGGGTCAAGGAAAGCAGCAGTGAAAAATCGGACGATGATATAACACTCGCTAGTTCTAACTCCCCAATCAGTCCCCAGAAGCGTCTTGTTATTGGGGCAGAGACCGCCGGGTTAACTCCCAAGGAAGAACCGGAACGGGCCTTGGGTGACAGCACTGTGTTCCGCCATTATTTCGCCCGCGTGAAGATGTGGATCACTATGGGCATGGTCATTTGCTCTATCGGCTGGGGTTTCTTCAATAACTTCAACGTCATCTGGCTCAAGTTCTGGTCCCAGGACGTCGAATCTGCCAACCCCGGGCATTCCACCCCCTTTTATCTCGGCCTCTATGCCTTCTTTCAAATATCTTCGCTCATTTGCCTCTTTGTGGACTGCCTGGCCGTGTTGGTAGCCACTACTCAGGTCGCTGGGGCGAGGATTCACAAGGAGGCGCTGGCCACAGTCATCAACGCGCCGCTCAAGTTCTTCACCACCACTGACACCGGGGTCGTGACGAACCACTTCTCGCAGGATATGACATTAATCGACGGGTCGCTCCCTATTTCCTTGCTCAACAGCTCCGTGCTTATCGCGACCTGTATCGGGGTGGCCGCTGTCATTGCCACGTCGTCTCAATTCCTCATCATCACGTACCCCCTTTTGGCCGCGATTCTTTGGGGCATACAGAAATTCTATCTCCGCACATCTCGGCAGATCCGGCTGCTAGATCTTGAAGCGAAAAGCCCACTCTAGTAAGCCGCTCCCCCTCCTAGTTATGTGTGAACGTTTTCATGCTGTGCTCGAAATGCTAACATAACAAAATCATAGTTCGCACTTTATCGACACGATTAAAGGCCTCGCAACCTTCAGAGCCTTTGGCTGGGCCGAAGATGGCATTGCGCTCAACAATAGCCTCCTCGACACTTCGCAGAGGCCTGCATACCTCCTCGCTATGATCCAGCGGTGGCTGGGTTTCACGCTACAGCTCGTTGTCGCGGGACTGGCCGTGGTGTTTGTCACGCTGGCTACGCAGTTGCGGTCGAACTCGGCGTTCACCGGTGCCAGCTTGATAACGCTGATGTCGTTTGGGGACCAGCTGACGTTACTCGTGCAGCAATATACATTGCTCGAGACGTCGATTGGCGCCGTGAGCCGGCTGAAGAATTTCAGCGAGAAGGTCGAGTCCGAGAACCTGGCGGAAGAGGACGTAGTACCACCCCGCGAGTGGCCGCTGAAGGGCGGGATTGAAATCCATGGGGTTTCGGCATCTTACGGGTAAGGGCAGACGGGTCTTAATGCAGTAGATATCATGCTGATGAGATGTAGTAGTGTCAAAAAAGACGGAGCTTCCGGGGAATTGAATGACGGCAGCAGCGATGACAGCAGTAGCGCAAGGTCCGCACACCTCGCAATTAAGGAAATGACTCTCTCCATAGCGCCTGGCGAGAAAGTTGCAATATGCGGCAGTAGCGGAAGGTAAGTTACAAGTACCCAGTAGGTACAGGCTTCATTCTCTGTGCCATTTCATTTCTTCTTCATCTTAAACAAACCGAACCACTCGCTAACCTCCCCGCCAGCGGCAAATCTTCCACTGTTCTTCTCCTCCTCAAACTTCTCGACCCGGTTCCCTCGACTGCGCAGAATATAACTATTGACTCCACGCCGCTCCACAAGATCGACCGCCAGACCCTACGCCAGCGCATCATCGCCATACCGCAAGACCCCGTCTTCCTCCCTGACGGGACATCCTTTCAAGCCAACCTCGACCCCTTCACGGCCTCTACCTACGCCGAGTGCCGCGCGGTCCTCGAAACCGTCGGCATTTGGCCCGTCATCGCGGATCGCGGCGGCCTCGCAGCCGGATTGGCATCCGACACGCTGTCCGCAGGCCAGAAACAGCTCTTCTGCCTCGCCCGCGCCGTTCTGCGCGCGCGCATCCGGGCACGAGAACGAGTCGCCGAGTTTGGGGAGAGCGCTGCGCCGAGCGGGATCTTGATATTAGACGAAGTGAGTTCGAGTGTAGATCAGGACACAGATCGCGCTATGCAGTCGATTATCCGCGCAGAGTTCGAGGGCTATACCATTGTGATGGTGAGTCATCGGCTCGAGATGGTTATGGAATTCGATACCATGGTTGTCATGGAGAAGGGCGAGATTATCAAGACGGGCCCGCCAAAGGAGTTGTTGAAGTGGGAAGAGGGTCGATTTCGGAAGTTATACTGAGTAGGAGATAAGAGATACATAACGACTGCGGCCAATGGATAGGAGGGGACATTTTTTTCTTTTGGAATCACTGAAGGGGATGCCACCGTATATATTGGAGGAATTTGACACTAGCACCAACTCAGTAAGAGAAGATAATAAGAATAAAATAAGAGAATTGATTGATCTCCGTCTTCTTTATTTCCAAGTAGGAATTCTTGTGAAGCTATAGTACACGGTAATACCCATATCCCTTTGTTGACACGACTGCCTATTCACTAAATGAGATTTAGGTATTAAATATCTTTAATATACTTGTCGGTTTAACATAGTCCCGGAACACGAAGCAAGGATTGGTGTCAAGAGCCCAAGACACCTTGCGCTCCTTGTTGATCTTGTTCTTCATCACCATCCTCCCATTTCTCTGGAAGCCTCATGACGCACACAGAGCATAAACTCAGTGTGTAAAGCAACGTGACGAAAAACAGGGGGGCACCAACCCAGATGCCACCCTGCTTTAGCCCCCAATCGAACATTACGGCGATGATCGGTCCAGCAATCACCGCTCCGAGAGATGCGCTTACATTCATTGCAGACAGTAAAGTCCCCGCCATTTCGGGCGGGCCGAAAGTCGTGAGCAAGCTCTTACCTATAGTGGCAAAGGCGTTTCCGAGAGCAAAGATGATCAAGGACAGAATGGCGAGGGATGATATCTCGGAGACACTCAGAAGCAGAGTACCAGCGGTAAGCAATGCGGCGCTCACGCGAACAAGGAAGAGATCTGTCCGGGCACTCGACAGCCCGAACTTCCCCATAATCATCTTGCTGAGAAGTGGAATGATGACCAAGAGAAGGACAAGAGTGATGGAGGGCCGTATGGCTAGAACGGAACTTGCCTATGGAAATATCAGGTTTCAGCCTTGAATTCGAACCAGCGCAGACTGTGGGGGCGGTGTAATTCTTGAACTTACATATGGATAACTCCAACCAAATCGCTTGTGAACGTATTGCAGTTCGAATACGGCGGCTATGGTGCCGACAGTAGCTGCAAAGAAACCAAATAGGAGGAGTCTGACATTTTTTATGGCGAAGACGGAAACGAAAGATTGTCGAAACACCGCCAACATTGCCGTAATCTGATCTCCTAACATTCTGAATTCTAAGGGGGCTTGTGTCTTGGGCGTGGCGCAAGCATCAAGTGCATGTCCTGACCGTTGCCTCCGTGCTAGTGTCTCTGGTAAAAGCGCGAGGGTCGCCGATGCGCCCACCAGGAAAGTTGCAAACCCAAGAAGAACCGGAATCCACGAGCTCTTTAGCATGAGCACAGAGCTGATGAGAGGAGAGAAAAGTTCGCAGGCGGTCGCCATCGATGCGACTCTTGCAAAAACGGTTGTTCTCACTGCAGTCAGCCTCTTTGTCCAAGGTGTCACTTCGGTAGGGGACCATGCGTAGCATACCGATCCTGGTCCGTGTAGACATCTGCCAATGTCGCCAGGACCACTGTTGCAGCGACAGCATCACCGCCTCCAACGAGCCTGAAGAGAGGCGCTAGCCAGATGGCTCTTAAGGGGAAAATATTTGGTTGCCACGCTTGCTGTGTCAATTTGATGCTGGCAAGAAGATGCTTACAAAGAATATCACTCACTAACGAGGAGTTTGAACGCGTCGCATAAGACGATTCCCACGACAGAGCAGAGCAGCACCTTTCTACGACCGATCCGATCCGCTATATTATTGACTCATCAGGAAGGGATAACTAGAATTGACACGCTTTCACATACCCAGAGCTCCATAGGGAAATGCAAGGAGAAAGCCTAACCAGTCCAAAAGGTCAGTACACGCAAACAAAGCTCAAGATGATGCTCTGTAAGACGTAGATTCATGCTCACCCGGT
The DNA here is from genome assembly GCA_023625975.1 of Talaromyces sp. PYS2103. NCBI lineage: Eukaryota > Fungi > Ascomycota > Eurotiomycetes > Eurotiales > Trichocomaceae > Talaromyces > Talaromyces sp. PYS2103. The sequence goes on from JAMAGB010000031.1 coordinate 90,771, forward strand.
AGCTGTGCAATCGTAACGTACACCTGACTGAGCAGACTCAGCTCTCTCTGCACGGCGTCCACGGTGCAGTCGCGCTCGATCAAAACCTCGTCGTTATCGAGCCCGTCGTAATAAGCTTTGCAGATGATGTTTTCTCGAATGCTGACCTCTGGTGCAAGGCATATGTACGTATTGAAGTAAAGTACACACACAAATAATATTACCACCAGTTGGGTTCTCAGTCGGACCTTGTCTTTTGCAGTCGCAGCCTCGGTCGTCTGGTCATTGCTAAGCAATCGTGTGTGCTCATCAGCCTGAATAGTCGTTGATGATGGCATATCTATCTATGTCGATATTGTTCTGACCAAAGCAGAGGGTTAAGTAGGAAGCAGAAGCGATCCGAATTTCCAACGCTGACTGTCACTTTGAGGGGTATTTAACAACTAGTTCCTCTGTAATCCTGATTACGATGATATAAAATACTAGCTCTACACTAGCGTACACTAGCCCCGGACTACCATACAATTTTAGCAGTACACCTGTGTTACTGTATTTCAGCAATCCCGAGGGTTGCAACACCATCCAAAAATGACGAAATCGTGTACAAAAAGTGATCCTAGCTATGAAGGCAGGATTCTTCTTGCTATTGACACGTTGAAAAGGCGTTACAAAGCCGCCTCAAAGGCATCAATCCAACTAAGAATACTGAGCATGGGCTGATCATCGTCTAACCACGGATTACATACCAGAATGGAGGCAGATTGAGATTCATAATGCATGAATTACATTATACGTAACTAATTAAATATCCCCGTAAACATCACAGATGCGCACTGGAGGAAAAACATCCACGAATATCTTTGTTTCAACATACAAGCACATTTGCATCATCCACCTCCATAACCCGAAAGATAATGTTTTCATTGCATGCTGAATCAGACGATTACCATTTGTCCGGTCCGAATGGAACTCCGGTCACTTGGATAGCGGAGTACGAAGCATCCATGGTGTTGGAAGCAATGTCCACTCCCCACCAGCTGGGCATCTCATGGTTCCACAGAGACAGGGCGACAAAGATGAGAATTGTCGACAAGGCAAGACCGACGTCCAATCCAGCACTGAAAACATAGTTATAGTGCATCCACCAGCCTCGCCAGCGGTCGCGGATCCACTTGTTGAAGATGAAGCCGACAATACCCCAGGAGAGATAGTTGAGGAGAGTAGCAGGAGGAATCAAACCGCTACCGCCAAAAATAATAGGAGCATTGAGGTATCGGATGCGGGACTTGGGCCAAGCACGGGCACCAAAGTAGATTAGGACGGGAAGGATGGCACCAGCAAGCCAGAACCACATCATGTTTGAGTACATTTGACCGGGAGAGAACATACGCTGGGGTCCAATGACACCCCAGATAACGGAAGCATTGAAGAAGACACGACCGTTGGGGCAAGTGAAGTGGTTAACCTGATCCTGACTGCAGACGTCGGAGATAGCACCCAACGCCCAGTTCATGACGGCAATCTGAACAATAGAAGACCAAAGACAAGAAATCATTTGGGCAGCAAATGTGACTCGTGGGGGGACCTTCATGTAGTGACCTAGCTTCATGTCCTGCAAGAAGAAGAGACCCTGGAACATGGAAATATAACCATAGGTCTTGAACAACATCATGGCCATGGGCTTTCCAGGCTGTATGTAACCGACGATGAACTCGGTGATGACGTTAAGACCAATCTGAATATTGGTGGTGGCCTGCACAATACCGCAAGGGATGAACCAAACGCAGCAGATGATCAGAGAAACAAAGAAGGCCCACCAGGATAGATGAGTAGGATAGCCGATGATAACACCAAGTGACATGCCGATCATGATCAGGGTAATAGCACCGTACCACCAGATGGGGACCGTCTTGAAACGGGACATAAGACGGGCGTGCACATCTTCTTCTTCCTTGCCGATACTCTTGAAGCGAATCCACAATTCCTTTCCGTGGAACAAACCGGTGTGGACGAGAACAGAAACAATGGTCGCAAAGGAGAGACCGTAGCACAACATGAATGTGGTAGACAAGAACAGGGGGGAGTATTCCTGATATTTCTGCAAGTTGAAGGTGTAGTCTGGGTTCAGGATGCGACTGACATTGTACTTCGTAGCAGTGTTGTCGTAGCTGTTCGAGTCGCTGATGGGTAAGTACTGGTTGTAGTAAAGCTTGCTGTAGTGAATAGCAGGAGTCACAATCCAGAACCATGCAACCAAACCGATCATTGTGTTGGCGATACCGAACCATGGGGTAATCAGAGGGGAGAAGTTGAAACCAGAGATCTGAGTCCAGTCAAAGGTGATGGGAATCAACGACAGACCAGTCCAACCACCAAACAGCTGGTTGATAACGGCATTGTTGGGTCTGATCCATGTAACCCAGGCGAAAGCACTCAAGAAGGGGGCAATGTAGCCGGGGAACCAGTACCAGACAAAGGAGGCAATCATGGTGTAAAGGAAGAGACGGTACTTGCCAATGGTCCAGCCGCTGGTCTTGCTGGGGTCGGGACGGCGATGGTCGTGCAGGGCACTGAACAGACTAGAGTTGATCAAGGTGGCGGGCCAGATCATGGCAGATGGGGTGACGAGGAATCTGTGGAAGAAACCAGCAATACCGAAGCCCAACATCTGAGTGCTGATAGCCATGAAGATCTCGAATGCCCAGCCAAAGTTCTGACCATAAAAGGCACGTTGAGCGAGGAGCACATCGGTGGCGTAGGCGGCACCACCGTTGAAGGTAGCATTGGCCATGATCACTGTGATGGCATGCTCCTTCTTGCTGAAGGGACCGGGGTTAAGGTTGAACTTGAGACCAAAGAGGTTGAACTCGCGATTGGGCATCACCCATTCCCAAGCCTTACCCATGGGGTATGCAACGACCTGAGCGACGTAACTAGGGATGACAATATAAGGATTGCGCATCGAGAACAGCATATTCAGGGCGGAACCGATGGTCGCCAGAATCAGACCAATCGTCCAGGCGCGAATGGTATTGCTGTGGCCGCCTTCGTCGTAGTTGGGGACGGCAGCACGAACTTCAGGGTAGGGGGAGTTTTCCATCAACTCGGTGGCGATGCCCACGGTGGTGGTGCCATCGGCGTCCATGGCCTCGTCGAGTTCGTCGTAGACATCTTCTGGCAGATTGGGGTCCCACTGGTGCTGCTTCTTGAGGTTCTTGACATGCATGCGCGCCTCTTCAGCGTCGCCCACGGCGAGAGCCGTGGTGGCGGCCACGGTAGGCTCTGCGACCTTTTCCTCCATGGTTGACTTGCTGTTATGAGAAAGACAAGTCTGGATGAGTCAATAGATGTGACGTGAGGATAGAGAGACCAGAAGGAAAGAAGGGAGAGGAAGAGGGAGAGAAGGGGTTATATGTCAAACGGGCAGGAGGGGGAGGCGCAAACGAACAAAAGCGGAAGGAGCGAAGGTGCTATCGCGCGGGCCAGTCAGAAGGTGCAGCAGTTGGATATTATCATATTAAGACAGGCTAATTTAACCAACTAATAGATAAAGAAGAGATAACCAATGTAAGCGGTGCAGAAGCGATCCAGGATTGGGCTAATGCTGCGCGCGCTAGGTGGTTGCGACTCTACGTCTATGCAGGTAGTATTCACTATTCCTAAACATGTCTTGAACATGCCTCGTACCTATGTACTCTGGCCCCCCAGACAGGTACTCCGTACAGAGCATTCGGATTTCACCATCAAGGGACTCGAAGTCGAAACTCAGGGAAATCGCCATGTGACAATCCATTGGTCAATGGGCCAATGGTGCCCGTTGCTATCAAAATCAGACAATAATGGCGTAACAGCCCTGACAAATCACAGGAGGCGACAACGTGGTCTCCTTCCTAATTGTGACAGTAGGTTCTCTCATGTTTTAGTCAAACGCCATCGAAGGAAGACAAAAAAATGTAACCCCAGCCCTTAGCGTTGATTTAAGCTGTGGCGTTTGTGTGTATCCACTGACCAACCAGATCAGTCAGGTCCGAAGAGTCTGAGTTGGTGCTACGGGCGCCCAGGCTTGGTGGCCAGAGTTAAGCTAACACAAGCTAATACTAAGCAACGCCGAGGTTTGACTGAGCTGAGGTGGCTGTTGTTGACGATTGTGGTTACTTGTATGATTGACTGCTCAATGGAATGGCTTAGAAGTAGTGATGAAAGAGTAAACGATGCAAAGTACGGAGCCGCGTATCACAATCCTACACCATCTATCAATAACTCCGACGTCGCACTCCTAGTATGCACGTAGATATACTACACAGGGGACTCTGAGATAACGATCTCGGATGGGCCGTCCTTTGGACCTGGGGTAACCACTAGCCAACCACGCTAACGATCCTTAGCGCAATCTCTTCGTCTACTCCATGTGATCGGCGGCTGTACTTACTGCCTTGGGACTCGTGCACCGAGGGCAATGTACCCATACATTTGGCCAATACAGCATGTTACACCGTGTAACCTGCCTGTCATGGCCACGCGAATCGCTGATCGATCTGACATTCTTCTCAAATTTGCAGTACGCACATACTAGTCATTGCAGTATGTAGACCGAATATTAGGAAGACCATCCTCTCGGAGCATTCCAAACTCGGTCTAGTGCCCGCCCCGGAGAAGATAAGCTGCACGCATCCCATTGGCTCGACCGGCAAACAGCGTGGCTCCACTGAGTCCACTCCAACATGCTTGTTGTCTGACTGGATCCACTCTTCGCCAAAGCTCGCTCTGATTGGCCAATGTAACATCTCCAGTGTAAACACTTCCAGAAATACATGCCTAGGTACGGAGTACATCAAAGAACGTGTCAAATCGACCCAGACTACAGAGACTACATATCTTACAGAACAAAGAATAGAACAATTCATTACGTACATACTTACACAGCAACTAGTTTAATATCAGTAATCGCTTAGAACGAGTTTGTTTAGACATATCAGACCCCTGCCCTAATAAACTGTAAGACCTCAAAATCCGGTTTCTCATGATTTTTATTTGAACTACATAGTACATAGTAAACAGATTAGATTAGATTGCGATAACCCGTCTTGCCTCAGAGACTGGACCACCAACCCTACCTAGGTACTAGGCCTACTTTTTCTTCCCGATATCTACCCTATCTCCATTGATCATGCAACGTCCACTTGTTCGTCGGTGATAACATCTAAGACATATGTCATTTCTCTCGTATCTTTAATATATATTATTTTTTTTTTGATAGATAGCTACTCTGACTTCGGCGCTTATTTGTTATTATTGCGAATTACACATTGTATCACAATGTTGACTGACTGCGGGAACTCACATGTCCATGTACACAGTAGTTGACATGAACTGACAGACTCGGAACCCGTGGCCACCTTCAATGTTCCACGAGGAAAGACGGTGGGTGGCAAGCTAAATTCCATCCTATCTGATACGTAGTCAAAAGAACGTCCTTTGTAAAGAATGAAGTAACCCAGCGAGTCAGTTCCCCCCCCTCTTCTGAGATATCAAACAAGTTTCGCCACGGTTATTCACGGCAATATCACACTTCTATCAACCATTCCAAATGATTCAATTAATTCAAATTCCATGAACCTTACTTCATTGTCCCTTATGCCTTCTACGGCTAGCCTTGCGGTAACTTGTAAGAGCCTTGACCCTCAAGGCTCAAGCTAACCGCAGCCCTTAGTCATGGGGGCGTTGCGCGGCGGATGCTTATAGGCTATCAAGAAAATCGTGAAAATCTTGGGTTGTACCCCTAAGTCCATTATATGTTCGGTGTTTGGATAGGAAGTACTCCGTACCACATGCACACACGTTGCGCATGAACATGTGTACGTACTTATCGCGTGGATATGCATGGACGCGGGGATTCCGGGTCTCGACTCTCGACTCTTGATAAAGTATCTTGTCTAGTCTCGTGTTCTCATGGCTTGTTAAGTTGTTAGTAAATATGTAAGCTTCTAGAAAATATGATCCACCTCATAAAACTTACTAGATGCCAAAGCGGGCAGACAAAACCCTAATTTTGTCACCTGCTTAATCGGGGAATAGCACATTTTTTGTTTCTTTCTTTTTCTTGCCACCAGGAAGAATCATTCGATCGATAAGGGGTAATGTGCTATGTTTCTTGCCATGATGGATCACTCATCATATCGGGGGCAAGTTCATGTTTGCATTACTTGCACTCGCACCCGCTGGCCACGCAACATCACTGTATGCCTCCGCCGGCAGAAGATACTCATTATTATCAAACGCCCATTCGAAATCCGTCAGAAACTCATCGTTCAGAAACTGGAATTCAGATCCAACCGTATTGGCCATATCCGAGAAATTCGATGAATATAAGTCGTTCTTATTATTACCACCACCACCACCACTGCCTCCACCAAGGTTATTGTGATTGTTGTGATGATTGTTGTCGTCCTCGTTACTGTTCTGGTTCTGCTCATCATCAGGCTCATACTCCTCTCTCCACCAACACGCCATCTCAATCACAGGCGACATCACAAGCCGACTCCGAATCCGCAACGTCGCATACTCCGTTCCATCATTCTTCCGAAACGCCTTGGGGCTATTCCACACCTGCGTCAACGCAATCGCGCATTTCGACGCAACATCCTTCGCGTCCAGAACCATGTGTTTCAATAAACTAATCCCCGCGAAGAGTGCGATTTTCGCCTTTTCGCCATCGATCTTGCTGCCCATTGAGCTTTTTAACAGTCGAAGTAATATGGCGCTGGCTGATATCAGTGCGTTTGTAATGAATATGGGACTGCAGGCGTAAATTTCGGGTTTGTCGTACAGAACTTTCAGATGCTCGATGACGGAACACGCGGTGTTTGTGAGGTTTGTGAAGCAGATGTCGTAAGGACCGGTGAGGTCTTTGTAGAGGTAAAAGACTTGAATTTGAAGACGGGCGATGATCGGATAGAGTGTGTTGTGATCTAGAACAGTCAGCACTAACCCTGTAAAACTGAAGATGGGGGGCGTACTAGGCGGAAGTTGTGCGACAAGATCTTGTAACTGCGTTTCATGCGCTCGTATCAACGCAGTCATTGATCGCTCATGTTCAGACGACGTATTCCGAACACCAGTCGTAAATATATTCGTAGAACATTTAGACACAATATCCAAACATCGCAATTGCAGAGCAAGCACTGGCGCCAATTCGCGACACAGTTTGTTACCCGAATCGGGCACGAGATCCAGCATTGCCCTTGGCGGCTGACCTTTTGATAAGCACGTCCTAGATGCTGTAAGCTTGCTGCGTTAACCTGACTGACTGATTGGAATAACGTACCGTTGATAAACGATAATGCAATATGCCCACAGCTCGGATCGACGCTGCATATCCATCATAAGAACACCTTTATTCCCCTGCGACGGTTCCGGCCTCCATACCCGCGCATGACGTCCAAACTCATGACTTGCCATCGGTATATGAAGCCCATTCTGCATGGCAATATGTAACAACCATCCACTAAGAGGGAAGAAAACCTCCAGCGCCGGCGGCGGCCACGTCAGAAACAGTAGAAACGACTGGATCTTGAATACTGGAGCAGCATTCGTGCCCATTGAGAGCAATATCATATCCATGACCGCTTCTGCCAGTGTCGGGAACAGGGTTGGATTCTTATTATAACTCCGACTTGCCACGAACATGATGGTCCAGAATAAAAGCGTGGATTGGTCGTAATATGTGTTGGGAGTGGTGTTCGGGTCTAGGATTGGTAGAAAAGGGGCGTAATCTTGGAAGAATCTATCACGTCGACGTCAGTATGACCGTCCTCGTACTCAGCGACCAGGCCTGTGGAAACGCACAGTTGAAATATATCATCAATCTCATTCGCATCAATCCGTACTCCCTTCACTGTCCTCATCTGCGTTGGCCCGTCACTGTGCGCCGGTGACGTCGTGGCCTGCACCACAACCGGCGCAGGTCTCGCATTGATAAGTAAAGACTGCGACTGCTGCACGGAGAGCGGATCCAGCGTCTGCGATGGAGACGTACCAATCGTCGACGACGATCCCAAGCTCTGTGGAGTATGACTCAAATCTGGTATACCATTCAACACACCAATCGGCGAGTCGACCTTGTTGTTGTTGGTATTTAGTCGTTTGCGTAATTCTTCCGCTTCATGCTCGAGTTGCGACATTCGTCTATATTCCCATTGCCATATGTAAGTCCAATTTCAAATCTAGAAGGGTTGAACATGGCGCTGGATGACTGACTTGCGTTTATGTTCACGTTTGAACGGATCTGAAATCACACACGTTGCGCCCACTTTGTGACATCGTGAGCACGGCGCATCGGGGTTTAGGTAGGCGTCGCATTTAGCCTGTGACACGGAACATGTGAGTAAGTTACTATGTCTGACCTTGTCGAGGACAGTGGTCAGACCTTCTGCTGTCTGCACTCGGTACATGCTTTCTTATGTCGCGCAGAGACGGGTCTGCGATCGAGTCAGCCACAAACGCCTCAGACATTTCACTCCATAGATTAAAGGCATACGGCTTATCCGACTGGGACATATTTTCCAGTAACCCAGGACATCGAGGGAGTTGATATAAGGAGTTGACGAGGTGTCCACTGTCACTGGTGTCATGAGGTTCACGCAAGAACTGAGCTACAATTCTGTCTGGACTCTGGAGCACTGCATGTGGGCCCAGCCGGTGCCGACAACCCTATCTCCGCGCTAAACCCGGAGTTTGATCTCCGTCAACATGTACAAGAATGACGAGAAGAGAATAATAAATGAGTAGCAAGTCGACAGAAGAGGTATCAAATATTATAATCAATTACTCTATTGTACAGTATGGCCAAGCCCAGGAGATATATACCAAATACAGAATGCGAAATATACAACAAGAAAGGGGAACAGCCACCCCACGTGATTGCGGTGATTGTGTAACTCAACTAGAATTCTCGACTTTCCCCAATGTCACACACATCAAACACCCCCGTCTCAGGGAGAGCATTTTTCTTCAAGGCTTCCTTCAGCTTCCTTGGAGGCTCCAAGACTTCTTCCTCCGTGAGCACCCACGTCCCCCAATGGATACCAAGCGCTTTCTTGCATTTTGTATCTTGGAAGATATTCACCGCATCGTGAGGATCGGCGTGCATGGGACTCATTATCCATCGAGGGTCATATGCGCCAATGGGGATAAGCCCAAGGTCAAATGGGCCTCTTAATTCACCCACCTGCTTAAATGCAGGGCAGACGGGGAGATGGTTGTGTTCTTTTGCATGGTCGTCTTCTACGTTCTTTAGTTCAGTCACCGATCTATAGCCAGTATCTCTGTTGGCTGAGTTAGTATGGCTCGTCAACAAATGCAGACGAAAGCGAAGGCGTGGCTTACCCCCCGAAATACACCTTCTGCCCGCCAGACTCTACCCCCCAAGACGCCCACAGAGTCTTGGCACGGTCAAACGGTCCTCGCGCAGATGTATGTTGGCAAGGCAGACAACTGATACGGCCCACAATCTCCGCAGACTTCGAGGCCGGCGCATCGGGTTCCGTGGCCTTCTCTGAGTCGCCCTTTGTTGGCGACAGCGTCAAATCACGCTGGTCCCACCAATCCAATTCAGTCACATTGTGTATCCCAGCCTGCTTGAACCACGAGGCATTCCCCAGCGGGACGAAGAAGTGACAGTTGGGATGTTTCTGCGATATGGCCTTCACAGTGGGTAATGAGAGATGATCATAATGATTATGGGATATAACAACCATATCAATAATGGGTATTTCAGTGACGTCGCAAGGCGGTTTTGTGTATCGCTTAGGACCCATCCACGAAAACGGCGAGCAACGGTCTTCAAACACGGGATCGAAAAGAACTCGGAGGCCGCCGGGAAATTCGACGTAGAAGCAGGCATGACCTAACCAGGTGGCTCGCAGCTTGGAGGTTTCTCGAGACGGGAGGAAGTTCGGTTTGTGTACTGTCACGGTTGGCGGCGTGGTATCTGGGTATTTCAATTCGCCGGTCAAGGCTCGTCTACGAGAATACGTCAATTTCGCCGTTGCGTTTGTTTGACCAAGTCACTTGTGTTGCTATCCGGCACTCACTTCGTCATTGCTGTCCCTATTTGCAAAGGTGTAAGTTCCACCCACGAACTAGACCATATCAGCAAGGTCGCCACAACAACAAGACTGCAAGTCATACTCCCAAGGGTTGTGGAATCGGCCTTTTCCATGGTGCGGTTTACTCGCCGCATCGTCCGGTATCGACGCGGTAGGCGAAGCCGACACGGTAAGCGCATAAAGGATGGCAGATGTGGAGGACGACATATTGCGTTGGGTCAGGAATGAGAATGAACGAGGCGTCTGATTTCCACGACGCCAAGTCGCGAACAGTCGTCTTATAAAGGGATGCATGTGCTGTCGTCAAATCTACCGTGATACGGGCGAATGCGATGAAATACAGCAGCCTAAGTAGAATCGCAGAGAAGAATACACTGATTACTGGAGCCCTAGCATTCTGCTCAAGCCGAAACAAGGTAGGCCTTTCGGACTTAGGCCATATGGGCCAGCCAGCCCATTCTAGGGTGTGGCTTGGCGCGGAGTCGGCCAGATCCATCCTGCCGAGGCCGGACGGATTCGTGCGTTTTAACTTTTATGATTCGGTTGTCAATATACGAAGCAGACCAAGATAATATTATGATGGCGATTCAGCGACTTTCAACGGAGGGATGATCTGGGTAGATGATGCATTGATGCTGCTCAATCTGTGTGAGCAGGTTTCCGGAATCTGGCCGCGATCGGGGCCACTTGATTGGTCCTTCCATTACAGTATTTGAGCTGGACCATGACCTGTGCTGGAATACTGAATCGCCATGATCAAGGAGAATGTTTTGTATGTTGGGAAAGTGACTTCATGCCAAAGCTGCTGTGACTATGCATCATGTTCCAGCCTTTAGAAAGATTCGAATAAGAATGGCCTTCCCCAGTTCACAACATCCGGCCGACTCAGTGCCCTATTCTTCGTCGAGCCTGGCGAGACTTGCCTCGTACACTCTATTGGCACCGGTCCGCACGAAGGAAGTCCTTTGTGACCATCAAATCCACGCCAAAACGGAGAGAGCTTTGTGAAGTACAAGAGTTGAGTCGCTATCATACACGAGAATCACATTCCCAACGACACAACACGTGAGATAAATAGAAACTTTTCTATCGAAGAAATAAGAAAAGAGATAATATACCCGCCCAACCCAATCCAGACATCAAACCAACAAAACTGAACCTGAAAAGTCACGAATCGAAACGGGGCAATTTTTTTTCTACGCCATATTTCTTCCCTCCACAAGGTATAATTTCACTTATCCGAAGATAATTCGCGCCTTAAAAGAAGTGGTGGGAATATGTACAGGCGAGTTTGTTTTATGTGTTGAAGAGAGAAGAGAAAAGATTAGAATTAGGAAAATTTATGTGATGGAAAACTTAAAGGGGGCTAGGACAGATGTGGTATGGTGCAGTGGCTCCGTCTGGGTATACAGTGAAATCGGTTTGCCGTTGTTGTAGCAATGAAAGCAAGTAGTAACCAGTGATAGGATTAGTGTGTGATATTATTGACTTGTTATTGGAAATTATACTGACTATATACTTTGATATAACTATGCAATATGTATGTATTAACCCCTCCGGGGTCCTATATCCGCCCATCGAACCAACTCGAAATAACCAAAACAAATGAGATGCAATGAATTGAAAAGAGAAAAGAAACGCTTGCCAATTAATCTAGTAATAAATAAACCAAATGCAAAATATGTGATCTCGATAAATCAAAAGGCACCACCCTCCGGCGCCCCTACTAGACGTCGCCGAATGCATCCCTCTCTCCCCATCTCCTCCTCGAAAACGTTCGAACCAGCGACGTTTCTCGCGTAGGAGAACTGTTACTCGACAGGTCGCTACGTGATCTTGGTCTTCTGGATCCCTCGGACGGATATCTTTTCGATGAGCCCAGTGACGGCTTCACGAATGCATATCCCGGTGATTGAGAGCGGCCTCTTCGCGTGAACGAAACAGTCTGCTGCGACGACGATGATGATGTTATATTTTGCTGAGTGCCGCCAGTGACGGATACAGAGTACCCTTTCGATTGCCACTCGAGTACAGCGCGTTGGCGCTGTTCATTAAACTGCGATGCTGAATTCTCCGTCGCCGGCCTCGATGGAGTATCCGATATAACGCGTACACTCACTTCCTCAGTAGTAGTATTATCTGATTGAACTCCTGGCACAGGGGTAGTCGCCTGCGTCCGCTCCCTCGCCGTATTCAACAACCTCTTCACAAACAATTCATGCGACTTGTGCAGATTCTTTTTGACGAAATGCATCAGAAAGAAATTGCACTTTAAATCACAATCCTCCCTCAAATACAGCCCTTCCTTGGGAACACCATACTGCTCAACGCCGATTTCCGGTGCGACGCGTTTCTCGCCCGGTAAGCAACCCAATAACTGCCATTTCCCGCGTATCTCGAGTCCCCCGGGGGCATGGATGTGTGTTTGGAGACCGGTGGGGAGGTCGTGCATACATGCAGTATAGGTTACGCTGCCCGAGAGCCCAGTGCCGGGGATGTATTCGATTTTGTCAGTTATTTCGTACCATGCCGAGGCGTGTTCGTCTGGTAAGGCGTGCGCTGGAGGCGGGGTACGGCCGTGGTGAGTGACCAGAGGGTTCAGGGTGATCATCATCGAGTGATCGTGTAAAAGATCGAGCACTACATCGCGGGACACGAATGAAGGGAGGGGAGTAATGTGCGTTAACTGGGAGCGTCTGTTCATGATGGCGAAGCCGTTGTTGTGTCTTCAGAGCATTTTGGTCGCGAAGTCGCTCGCTCTGTTCAAGCGAGCTTCGTTGTTCGGAGAGCCGGCGTATTTAAGGGGAAAGCATGAAATCCCTAAAATGATCTGCTCGGATTTCCGGACATGATGATCAGCACGGCATGGATGTGTTGACCATCTTGCAGTTTCATGCGATGTCGTACGTACGGACAGCTCAGCCGCTGACAGCCTGAGTGGCAGCCTTACAGCCGTAACCTTTTGCAGCATAGTCTGGTCAAATAAGCTTTTACCGTACGATATTCTCCTTTTTCTCCTCGCTCAATTTTCAAACATGAAGAAAATTCCCCTTCAGCCTGTTTCATGATCTGCAACTAGGTTGGTAGTGCAGGATCTCGATCCGATCATCTTAGATCTGTCCCGATTTCGCTATAATTTTGAGAACTCAGAACTGCTCAAGCGGGACAGCTCCTGTGGGTCTCAGTAAAGGGGAGGGAATTTACTCCGTAGTTTTTGTTCATCGCTAAAAGAGTACGACGGTTGACGAATGAGTTTAGTCACTCGTTCGGACAGAAACTTCTCTGTCTCGTCTGTGAAGTTCCGCTAGCAACCGGAAGATTCAGGAGTGGAATGACTGAAACAGTGCTGATATTTGAGATCCGCTTGGCAAGGTTCAAGGCTGATACGATTTCAAATGCCGGTTAGGAAATGTCTCATTGCTGTGATCCTGTGAACATCATTCCACGACGTCATGATTGGATGGCTTGAAGCTATTGATTCGATCTTAGTCGAGATGGAACTGCCTCCGCTGATCACCTACCGGGATCTACGAAACGTGAACATAAACCAGAAATGGATAAGTATCCATTCATTTGCAAGTATGTACATACAGAAGCCCTACTCCGGCAACCAGGTCACCCCGTTGACTGCCGCTTCCCTCTTATCCGCAGCACTCTACATCAACCGTCAGTCCCTATTATTACTACATTCCCAGGTCAAGAACACACCTGCATCTGCGCCGCATAACCACCCTTTGGCACCATGCTTCCCGTATACTGAGCCTCCACCGACTGCGCTTCACTCGCCTCTTCTTTCGTTACATATACCGGCCCTGGATCATCCACCGCCGGCAATCCCAGCGCTTCATTTCGATCAGCTATAGAGCGTACCTGAGCCGATACACTGGCAACACCGGGCGGGGCATTGAACGCGCGACCCTACAATAATAGTTATCCAGCTCTGCTTAGCATATATTCCCATTTAGACATAACATAAGAGAATGAATAGATACATCGACCAAGCCTCCGAACGTTGCTGACATCTTCACTCCGGGAACAACAGTCCCAAGATTGTCACTGTACGGGACGACTCGTCAAACGAACTACCATCTTTGCCGTGGTGACGTACTTCAGCAGATTGCAACTGTCTCGCATCTTCCTGCGTGATATGTGACGGAGGTTTGTGTGATAGTTCATCGAATTTAGCGTCGAAGTTCATCTGTTTGGATGAAAGGGAATGAGCGGTTGCTTTTTAAGACATGTTCTGTCGTCAATGGCCTTTGAAACTCTTAAAAGAAGGGTTAAAAAGTAGGACACACACACCAGCAGGACCACCCTTGATAGGTCCTCCACCGGTTAGTTCACTCTCCGCCTGCGCAATAGTAGACACATCCTCGGAGGTAAAGCGTTGACCTGCTGCGGCAGCGCGTTTGATCTCGTTTACTGAGGGGAGGTTCTGAGACGACATTTCTCTTTTCCTTATGAAGTATGAAGTATGAATATATGATCTTAATTATAAACTATTAATTATTGAAGTGGAATGTCTTCACAGAATTTATATCTCCGCGTGATGTCAGAACTACGGTGGTGGTGGCTAAACATTGCCTCTATTGGTTCAAAGGTTGAGTGGTACTGAACCCCAACCCTGAGTATCTTGATACATATTACCTATTAATAATTGTCAAGTACTTGTAAGATCATGCAGACTGGTATTCATAAAAAGCAACGCCAAGCACAAGAAATAGAAGAACACCGAATCAAAGCAATCAGGTGCGGCAATAAGCCCTAACTATGTCGGCAATGTCAATGAGCATGTATGTACTGCTCAATCCCTCAAGCCAGAAACACACACGTTTCGGAATACAACCTTGAGGAAACTCATAATCAAACAGCCCTCCTTCGAATCCCAACCGGCAAGCCCGTCGGTTTCCTCAAAAACCCCTCCCTCGTCTCCATCTCATACTCCTGCTCCATCACAAACTCGAAATTCCTAAACACCGTGCCTACAATACACGTCAACTCCATCTCAGCCACATTCCTACCCACGCAGGCCCTGGGCCCCGTCGAAAACGGGATGAAAGCCGCCTTTTGACGGGCCGTAAGCCGTTCGGGAGCCCATCGATCAGGCACAAAGGCTTCTGCGTCGGGACCCCAGATTTCGGTGGAATGGTGGATTGTGTATGCTGGTACGGAGACGACGTCTCCTGCTAGAAAAGTTCGGCCACAGATTTCGACGGGTGGGTTGCCCATAGGGATTTGTCTCGGGAGACCGAGAGAAGATGTGCTGTGTATGCGCATTGTTTCTTGGATGACGTATTGGATGCTGCACTTATTTAGTATATAATGTCAACTCAGCTGAGGTGTAGGAAAGGCATACTAAGGAATGTCTTTCAACATAGCATAAGTCGGCACCTCAACCCCCTTCGGCAACGCCTCGTCCAGCACCTCCTGCAACTTCTGCACCACGCCCGGCGTCCTCAGCACCCAATACAACAACGCACAAGACGTGTTCGAAGTCGTATCACTCCCCGCAATGAGTTGCGTCAACGCCTCAGCCGTGAGTTCCTCCCGGCCCAGTTTTGCGCCCGTCTCGTCCCGCCCTTCCATCAATCTAGCCAGTAAATCGACCCGAGTATTACTCGCCATAACCTCCGGCTTGAGTCTCTCCGAAACACGCGCAACGGCAATACCGGCCAGATTCTCAACGGCCTCGAGACCTTTACTAAAAAAAGAATCCGGCAGATACGACGCATACGGTTTCAGACCAGGGATAATCCCCAACGTCCCCGAAACCTCACCCCGACGATTCAGCACCTCAATCGCGGGGGCATAACTAGGCGGCGAATCCGGCGTCTTGCGTACTTCAGCAACATCCTTCCCCTTTTCCAACATGCCAAAGGGCGCGCCAAAGGCCAAGTCACCGATGATATCGAAAGCGAGATAATTAAACCAATTCAATGCATCGATTGATGCATAGCCCCCAGTCCGCGGATTACGTTGAGTATGAGATAGTCTTGTGAGCTGCTTTACGAATAACTCGATATTAGCGTGGATGTATTGCTCGAATTGACCAATGGATTTCGCGCTGAAGGTGTGAGCGACTGTCTTGCGTTTGCGCGTGTGTTCTGTTCTGTCGCGCGTGTTGAATAATCCACGACGAATAGATACAAAGGCGTCGTAGTAGTCGCTATGTATATACCAAGTCAAACAACTATCGTCAAACCTTTTTCAGGCAAAGATACGTACGACTTTAAGAACCCATTCCCATGCCCATACACAGCCTGAATAGCCGCGTCATCCGCAATACTAACATGATTCGGCGCAATGCGAACAAATTTCCCGTATTTCTTATGCGCGTCATTCACAGCCATAAACCGACGGCCGCGACGAGCCTGCCAAAAGAGCCATAGATTTGTGTATGCGGCCGGGAAAGGCGCGGGGATGGAGAACAAGTGCGCTTTGGCGAGGTAGGGTAGCAAATAATACAGAATGACGAGGATGGGGATGGTGTAGGGGGTGAATAAGAGGGAGTGTATACTCGACATGTCTAGGCCTTTGATGAATCGATTCAATGAAATGGAGTTGAAATTAAGTTTTTGTCACCGTGACTTGAAATCAGATGAATGGAAAAACGGAATAAATCTCATCCAAAGCCAGTGCTTGACAGAACCTGAAGAATCAAACAAATAAAAGACTAGTAGAGAGGGGAAAACAACACTCGTCTCGTTGTTCTTTGTTCCAGAATATAAATACCTACTGCCTCGAAGAGCCATCAAAAACTCTCGGCTAACCAAACAACTTACCCGCAACTCGGCCCCAAGAGTCGGGAAATAATCTCATTCTACTGTACGTAAGAAACCAGACTAAGAGGATCTACGCAATCCCGCCGAAAGTCTGGGGAAGCCATTCGATCACTTTACGTAGCGCGTATTTGGGGAATACCTATTGGTTGCGATCTGCCGATTTTTATGCCCGAGCACGGCTATGCAGACTCTGACCTATCAGTGGGCCCTTGATGCCGATGTCTTCCAGCGTTACATCTAGGAAATACATTCAAGATGGAGTTTTCGTGTTTGGGAATGTTTGCTGTTACACCGTCAAAGACTGAAATATATACATAACATGCAGTGCAAAGATACATAGATCTACCACGTTGGCCCCTCAACTTTAAACAACCCAACCTTTCTCTTCTCAGCCTCCCACCTCTCAATCCACGCCTTCATCTTCTCCCTGCTCTTCGCACTCCCCACATTCACCGTGGGAATTATCCGTCCAATGCGCAGCGCACAACAGAACATCGTCAATTCGCGAAATGAACTGTGCTCACTATACGGGACCCCAAAACAGGAAGATTCCTTCGTACTGCCTCGTTGGGGGACGAGATCAGAGACGCTGAATGGCGTTTTCCAGTTGCTTGAATGTAGGACGTTGGCCACGGGGGGATTGTCGAGTAAACGGCCACCGGGTGGTCGGTAAGTCCATCCAGTCGGACGGAAGCCGACTACACGGGAGAAATGACCTTTAAAGGATTGAAGGTAGTCGGAAAGGGTTTCGGCTCGAATTTCGAATAAAATCTGCATATGGATTTGGGCTTCCAGGGGGTTGTCCGTAAGAAGCGAAGAAAGTTCTGGGTCTTCAAGACAGGCGCAGACTCGCTGTTTTTGCGGTGGTGCGTAAATCTTGCATTTCAACGCGCGAGCGATACCGAGACAAATTCGCTCTTTGCCAATACTATACGTTCCAATGACTACTAAAAGTCGCCCACGCGATGACTCCGGTGTTGAATTTGACGGTATAGACTCCTTGTCTTTTTTTGTCGTCGAAAGAAACTTGGCCATTGCATCCACTTTTCCACGTTTGTGAAACTCTAACGCTTCGTTTCGGTCACCTTGCTCATCGCTCAGTCGAACACACATATCTGCGCAAGCAGTGATAACATCTTCTTGACTCGGGAAGGCGTATTTTGGATTGAGGTAGGTCGTATCCAAATAGCACACGTCGATCCGCTGTTGCCGTGATTGACCCGATGCCGCGTCGGCAACATCAGGCTTCAACAGTGGATGCTGAACATGAGCCGGACTAGCGCGAAAGTCGCCGCAATGCAACACGCGATGAACGCGACCATTATCCATGATCTTCTCAAACAAGAAAAGAGAACTACCAGGGCAGTGGTTGGCAGACAACATAGTAACATAAACCCCTTTGGTGTTCGGGACCTCTGTCTTTTGCTCAAACTCGAGATCAACCACATATTTTGGATCAACCTTGAGCTGCTGTCGGACAAGATTGCCTGTCACTTTACTGCAGTATATAAGTCCATGACTCCATGAAGCTGTCAAACCACCGTAATGATCGCTGTGAAAATGACTGAGAAAATATGCTTGACATCCCTCCACAGCCCCATAACGGAATGCATCGACCGTGATAGAGAACCCTGGCAAAATCTTATAAAAAGGACATGTTCGTTCGTAAGCTTGTTTGCCTCGTGATGCCACTTCGTTAGCTGCAGCTGTAGCCCACGCAGAATCCTCGGCATTGCCCGCCATAAGTTTCGCAAATGCCGACGTACTCCCTGTAGACTTTTCCACAAATGGGTTTTGTTGCCCAGGTCTAGCTATGGCTGCTTTTTCCTGACGTGTCAGACCACTAGATTTAGGTTTATTTTGTTCCGGTAAAGGTTGCTGATTTCCATCCAAACACGCATTGACGTGTAGAGATGCTTCCTACATCACATCAGCCGGTTAAAGCCCAAAATAAGCCGTAATACTCACTGCACCTGACTGCCCGGCCAAACTAGCTTGACATATAGGACACGAAGGTCCATCATCTATAGCATCACCATCCAACATCTCAAAAGCACCTGTCTCATCCTGCATCCACGCCTTTTCCAAACATTCATCGCCGTCTATGTCGTCTTCTATATCATCAAAGTCATCGGCCACTGCATCTGTATCAAAGTTGCTAGTGGCTTCTCTTACCAAAGGGGGTGGTCGGTCGACAGTTATTTCGGACGATTGCACATCGTTTAATTTATTCGTATCTGTATATGGGGTATATTCGTCTTCGTCTTCGCTATCTGATTCGTCGATAAACGGCCCTTTAACCACGGGAGAGTCGACCTTTCGCCTTTTTACCGAGCCGGTACTTTCATTGAACCGCTCGGTTTCTGTTTCTTCGGATTTGGGCTCTGCTGCAGGTGTGATCGGTGTCTCTGACACACTAGTCGTGGTACTCGTCTTCTTTGTCCGTCCATCATCTCTAATATCCACCAAGTTCTTCCACGACCGATTCTTATCTTCCACAAACAATCCCTCACCACCAGAATCCTCCTTGACCAAAACGGTTTTCCTTCCATTGCCCGCCCCATCGGATCTTGAAACAGTAACTCCAAACTGAGTTATTCGAGGCTGCTTCGACTGAGACTGCAGAGGGCCGTCGGCCTTTTTGAAGAAGTTCAATATGCTCGTATTGCCATTTTTCTTCACAGCAGATGATCCTCCTTTGGATGTTGGGAACGATGAAGTTTTCTTTGTAGCTGGTGTTGTGGTCAATTTTTTCGCCGTCGTTCCAGCCATTTGCGGAGGTGCGGAAGATGATTCGGGCCTCTCCGTCCGAAACCTTGGCCGGGAGGAGTGGGCGGGCGGCCGGTTGACGAGGGACGTAGTCAATGGATGGGGTGCTTTCTATTTTCTCGTGGGTTGCGGAACATGTCAATGCATGATATGATGATAAGCTCTGTTGCAATGCTGGACGATCGAGGACGACCCAGGCTGAGAGTGGCGAGTGTCACGCGGAAGATTTACGCGAACCAGCGTCGCGAAGTCACGTGAACAGGGTTAGTGCACTTGCCTTATACGGTAAAACCAGCGATTCTACACGAAAACAGGAATAACTATCAAGTGGATATATATTCGCCTTCTATTTCTATACCAAGACTCGGAAAAATCAACAGAACTCAACCCAATTATCCAAATCCATATTCTTGATGACCGTCGAGAACTTCTCCGACCCACGCTTTCTCCTTCTGCGCATCCGTAACATCATTATTATCATTGGTATCATCCCCCTTGGGATACTCAATATGGAAAACCGGTTTGTTCGCGTCCGTAAAAGGGATGTACTTATCGCACTCCTCGTATTGAACGCATTGCTCATTAACAGACCAGCATTCTTGAGCCCAATCGCCATGTTTCGTGCATGAGCCTCTGAGGCCAGGAAGTTGACATAATCAATTGAACTAGTAGGTCGGCTTTAATTGATTACAGAGTTAAGTAGTAGATTCGTAGTATGTATATATAAAACAATAAGCAATTAATCTACGCCTCCATTTGTAGACCAGTGTCTCTATCAAGTGTGATTGTAGAATGCAACATACAATAAATAAGGATCCCTTCCGAAATCGAAACAACCACCAAGAACAAGAACAAAGAAAAACACCACTAGTTTCCTGGACAGTAGAATTTGCAATCCATCTGACGTGGTTACTATTATCCCAACCTCCTGAGGCAGGTATCCGCGCTAGTCCATCTTTGCGAACCATATGCAAAGTCAACAGGGCTTGCTTCCATTTTTGTCGAACAAATTCACCCGCTTGCGCAGATAACAGACAACTACTATTCCAATTCTTCAAAGAATACACTTTTATCTCGATACAGATTGAATTATCGTCCAAGACAACATGCCTCCCTCAATCCTCCCGGAGAGTGCCACCGCAGAAGAGATCTTAGACGAACTAAAAACCTGTGCTGCATCCGGAGACCGGCCGAGTCTTGAAAATGTTTTACAAAAATGGGATTCCATAACCGACATGTCCTGGTTCATGCCCAACTTTGCAGAGCGCATGATACAACTCCGAGACCCAATGTCTGTCAAGACACTGGCCCTGCACCGGGTCTTGAATGCGGCAGCCAAAGAAGGCCAGACCGAAGTTGTCGTTTTCTTACTCGACCAAAGAGGATGCATCATTACCCAAATAGCGGTTAGATATGCTTTAGTACACAAGCGGTGGGATGTGATGCAACTATTCTTAGATCGAGGGTGGGACATTAATAGCCCCGTTGAAGGGGGCAATACATGTTCAGTACTGAGGTATGTCTTAACACTTTCTTGTTCGAGGGAACATACTTATGCGTTAAAAACAGAGGAATTATTCTAAGTGAGACCCATGTCCGCTGGTGTCTAGAACACGGTGCAGATCCAATGTTTCGTTCCGCGGCTGGGACGAAAGATATTCTCAGTCAGGCGGGCAAGATTGCATCTGTAAAGATACTGAAAATTCTGAGAGAGCATGGTGCAGATTTTACGAGAAGTAATGCGCTGCAGGAGGCTGCGCTTGGAGAGAAGCCAGAACGAATCGAGGTCATGACATACTTGCTAGATGAAGCTGGAGTGCCAATTAACCAGCTTGAGTTCGCGTATGATGACAGATTATTCGACGAGATGCGAGGAACAAGACTCGGGACAGCTCTGCATAAAGCTGTAGAAGGCAAGTGCCTGGAGAACGTAAGGTTTTTGCTTGAGAGAGGCATTGATCGGGGTATTGAAGATACCACAGGTAATAAGGCTGTGGATCTAGCAAGGGAATATGAATTTGAGGAAGCGCTCACACTTTTACAATGATGGAGATTTGACTAAGGGATAGTGGGATTAACCTTGCAATAATACTAAACCCTAGAAGCTCTTCTTCTTGCTCCTGAAGTGCCTTCGCGATTTCCTTTGATCAGAAGATCCTGATTAGACAACTTACTAACTTATATATCTATATGTGGAGTTTCCCGCAGAAAAAAGAATGGAAATCTTGAGACGATCGATCGCCTTCCAAGATTAACGCTCGACCATGTTGCCTAGTCCTATGGATGGCAGCATACCTCATAACCGAACGTCTAGAGCGCCAGGCGTTCATATCGTAGAACATTTTAATGAATTTCGATGGCGTTGGTCCTGATAATGTCGACGGATACTCCAACAAGGAGAACGGGCTTGGTCTGACGCAAGAGGGTTTCCGCCGGTAACAGTTTGATGATTTGATCCGTCCTCTGAACATGTGATGATGTGAGTTGTAATGATTTGCTGCCTGGCAGGTCGTATGGCTCCTTATTTGGGCTGACTTAGCTGTCGACATGACCTAGGACTCTAGGAGCATAGATTGAGATTCTACAACTTGCACGTTTTTCATAGTCAATTGCATCAAAAAGATTCGCGGACAACCTGAACAATAATCACTGTCAGATTGGTTTAATTCAAGCATAAGTAATTTGCTCCATGACTCCTTCTCATATTCGACTTGTTCGCAACCGCAATACCAACTGCGCCTTATTCATGCTTTCCGCCGCCGAATACAACGTAATAGACACTTGTCTTTCTTCACATTCCATCCCGGCCTCAGGTAATTGCAGTATTATTCATTCCAATATCTCTCCCATCACTGAATGCGTCCGAAGTGTCATGATAGTCCGCGCAATTGAGCTGTCCGCAACATAAGTTCTACCCTACATGTAGTAGAGATCTCATTTATCATTTGGGTATCTTTTCGGATTCGACCATGTCGTAACATATTTCCTCTTTTTTCTTCTATCGTACCGGTACGTATGTCGTATATCCCTTCATCGAGCTTTACTGGCTTGGTTCGCGGCTTCTACACCCCCAATCCAAAACTGTCAGCATAATCCAATAACTCCCAGAGTAGGGGCAAAAGGGAGAGAAAAGGAAGAAAGGGAAAAAAACAAACCTCTCCTCGTCGCATCCTCCAACAACCCTCTATCAACCTCCGCCTGCGGCAAAACTACATACCGCACCACACTCCCTCTAATAAACATATTCTTCACTGACGACAAATGAGGATATTTATCCAGGTCCAGCACATCGACATCATCCAGCTTGATGTTGAGATATTGATCGACCGATTTCAAAGTGCCGCGGATGCGAATGTCGTTTTTGAGTTCGACGGTTACGATATGATTCGTTAGGGTTTTGAAGAAGCTATTTCCAAATATATATTTTATTAGTTGCTTTGAAAAAATTCCAATAAGTGTTTTTTCGAGGGAGTTGGCTTACCTGAAGAACAACATTGTGACTTATGATGTTGATGAATTAAGAATTTGGCGGGGAAAGGTAGTTAAAACAATCAGATCTGCGATTGCGATTGCGATCTATGGCATTTCCTGGCGCCTGATTTCAACCTGGTAGTCTTTTTTCGCAAGAGCTTCGGCACCAAGCTGCTAGCAATAGTCGTTGTTCTCAATGGGTAAGGAAGCTGTATCGTCTCGCTGGGTTGTGATGTGGTTGAAAGCGGAGGGCAGAAGGAAGCTCTAATTTGCACAGAGGTCACGTGATCTGTCTACAAATTCGACAGCAGAGGTTTCTGTCGGGCTTTCATTCTTGCTATTTATCAAGTCTTGTTGCGATCTGGACATAAGTGGAATTGTAAATTGTAAACCAACGGTTGGGGTTTTCGTATTATTTTTCTGGGAGATGTGATATTAACATAAAGATAGATACATACAACTTCAAATTGCAAAACGTATCAGAAGAACGACATGGAACACGAGGGGGTATATTTAAGTCAAAAGAAGAGACTGGGAATTAAAAAAGGATTGACATAGGAAAAGAAAAAAGCCTAGAAACTGTCCCCCTCACTCAAACTACTCCTACTCATCATCATCGTTGACCTCCGTCGGGGCTTCATGGCCCATCCCGACAAACAAGTCCATCCAGCATTATGTTTCCTCCCTTCATCGAACACGCCCCCTATATCTTTCAGTAATTCATTCTCTTCCCGCCCCATTTCCATTTGTATCTTCAACAGCCATTGCTCCCACATCCACCCTCCTAGCAACCCAGTCATGCTAGCGACGTCGGCCGTACTGCCGACAGGCCCCTGGATCGCTTCACAGTCGATCTGGCTTTTCACTCGTGGGTTGGGCGTCTCACGCATTGGCTCGGGTTTGACGGGCTCAATACCCATTGGCAAGAACATCCAGGCACGTTTGATCTCTGCAAAATTGGACCGTTGCAACCTGCCCAAGAATCCGCGTGTTGGTGAGGGATCGTAGCCGCGGGTTTTCAAGTTGAAGGTGAACTCGACGGATGCCGCAGTACCCAAGGGTCCGGCACGGGCAATTGAGGAATCCATGGTGAAGAATTCGAGATAGCCACCTGGTTTAAGGCAGCGGTAGCATTCCTTGAGACACAAGTCGTATTCATCGAGTTCCTCGCCTGCGGGACGCTCGGTTTTGAGGAGAGCGTGCAATGATCGTGCAGAGATAACGTCGAATTGATTGTTACGGAAAGGTAATTTCCATAAACACGGCACCGAGACGCGACGATGGTTAGCGGGGCCCTTGATGTGGCTGTTTACTTCTTGGTTCTTGCCAACCACTGTGTAGACCTTGACATCGGGGTAGTCGTGCGCTAGTTGCCATGCCCATCCACACGTAGCTTGACCGCCGAGGTCGAGTACCCTCAATCGACGCTTACCGGCAGTCGTACCAGGCTGTGGGTTGGCCATTTGTTTCAAAGCTGCCGATAGACGTTTTGCGGCAGGTCTAGAAATGAGTCGACCACCGTTCAGAAATCGCATAGCATCCACAGCCCACATGGACTGATACAGCTGGGAAAGAACCATCTGCTCTTTCTCCATGTTCGAGTACAGGGCTTGTTCAGCGAGAACCTCTGCAATCACCGATTTCCGTGGTGCCTGCGAGAATGGTCCCTTGTAACCAGGTCTTTCTGGTGCCACCAGCTCAAACTTGCCTAGCAATGCAGTACGATGCTTCTGCGGAAATCCAAGTCGAACAGATTGCACAGCGTCGAAGCGAATATCGCTATGCAAGAAAACATCTCGACGACGGGATTGTTGTAGAACAAATTGGAATCCGCGCCAGTAGATGGAGTCTTCGCTTCTGTCTTCTGGTAAGGGCGGAAGAGGAGATATGGTTAGTTCTTGTACAGTCTCTGAGAAACGGACTGATTTGCGGGGAGGTGATTCTGCTGATGGTGAAGTTGGGCGGTTCTCAACTTCAACTGCCTCGTCTTGGTTGTCGGCCTCTACCTCGTTGACAGGGTTTGTCTCGCTCAAAGCTGACAAGTATGATTGCTGAGCTGCCAGCCAAACACTAGTTCGATCGAGGTTGGCAACAGCTTGTCTTTTCAGTTCATCGTCATAAGCTTCATCATATTCATACGCTGGAACTCCTGAGCGGTCGAGTTCCTGCACGTGCGCAACAACAGGACTTGAGCTATCATGTGAATCGTTGCGTTTGTGCTTCGGAGAAGGAATTCTGATAGCGGTGATAGGAACAGCAGTGGGCTGATCTTCCACGAGGTTTTGGTCTGCCGGTACTTCAACGACATGTTCCACAACCTCACCCTGATCCTGACCCCATGGAAGATCATAAAACCTTGCAGCAACAGCAGAAGTTGGTGGGTTAATGGTATTCGGTAATGACCACGTATACCTCGATTTGGGATCAAGCGACGAGAAAAATCCACCCGGAGACGGGATACTAAGATTCGTAAAACTGTAACCAGACAGTTCAGAATCTGGCGTGGCGTCTGGAGGAGGACTATTTCGCTGTTGGCGGTGGGTCGGTGGTGCAGCGAGCTGCCACATTTCATCATTTCTTTCTGAAGTTTCGGACCACGGGCCTGGGGTCGAATCAAGTGGGATGTGTTGAAGAGTCGCAATGGCAGCTGGTGGCAACATGATTCCATCGAGTTCGGGACTTTCGGAGCGAGCCGAAACTGGGTGGTCATAATGATCATCAAGCGAGAGTACTGCTGGCTCGTGACCCTCAAATCCAGATGGAATCGCTGGGAAACTGTCCAGGAGAGGATTCCAGTCATCGCCAGATGTTTCAATTGCTCTCTCATCAGCCGTCAGATCGGTGCTAGATGCACCAGCACTGCTGGGAGCGTTGGAGTCATGTCGTACGCGAATGATTTCATTGTCCCATTCATGAACTCGAACTGGACGTAGGTCTGGTGTGGCCGGGGAACTGATATTCGATATCTGATCTGAAGACAAGCTCCCGTCTAACGAAGGGGGGGCGTGTATTGCCGGCACATTCCCAGGTAGCATAGACAACGCCGCTGGTGAGACTGGGATTTTCGGAGGCGGAGTTGGCGGAACAGGGGAACTCTTATGCGGATTAACGAGTGACGGCCACAGGCTCGCTGTGGGGATCATAAGACTTGGGTACCGATTCCGACTATTGGTAGAATACGTCGAGCTTCTAATAGACATGGTCGCAAGACTGCTAGGACGACTGTCCGTCAAGGAAGGACAGTCCCGATCATCATCCTCCGATGCATCGTAAAGGTCATCAAATGGTCGTAACCCCCTCTGCCATTCCTCATCCGAGCATGAGGAAGAAGTCGAGGATAAGGTATCGGCTGGGGTCGATATCCGCCTGGCTGTCTCTGGAGAGAATGACATTGCGATTTGGATTGAGTGCAAACTCTCCCTTGTAATGCCAAGTCGCACACTCTGTTGTTCTCCCGGTGAGTTTTCGTTGGCTTCCATTATGGTATTAAGTGAAGGTTTGCGGGCCAGCCGCAGAGGCGAGCTCAAAGTCGCAACCTGGCGATGGTAAGAGTCTGCCATGATATGAGCGATACCGGATCACTGTTCGTCAAAAATTAAAATATGATATAAGTCGATAAAACACGCTTTGTCCTGATCTCAACGGCGGTATTATATCCAACAGGGTGGGTATCTCAAAACAACATCATGTATCCGATCAACGGACTCAGAAACTTCTTTGACCTGCAAAGAAAAAGCGGCACGTATGTATTATTAGAAGATAGATAGAGTAAAAACAGAGATCAGGACAAAGATGTCGAGGCGAACAGAAACGAAAAGCTCGAAAAAGCACAGACGGGTGAAGAATCCAACGTCGAGCAGAGAGCAACATGCCACCATAATATAAGTGGTATAAAAAAAGTAACACCGGGGAAAATGATCTCACAAACCCCACGTGAACTCAACTAATGCAGAGATGCTCCGTCAACACTTTTTCGACCGACAATGGAGGAGGCCTGGTGGTCGCCATTGGCCTGTGCTGATCGTCGTGCAGAACATCTCGGCGCGAGTTTCTTTGATGTTCTCGACGATGACTGGATGAGTAAGGCCAGCCAGGGGGTTGGGCATCCAATGGCCATCGCCAGCACACAGGAATTTGCAGACGACTAGTAAATAGCCCGCGATGATTTGTTGATGCAGCAAAAAGTATGCATCTACAGAGAGTGACTGAGGTTGCAGATTGGACGAACTGTAAGCGCCCATTCTATCTTTAGAAGTGACCGGCCTGCATGATCCGCCGGCTGATTGGCTGGTGCTAGCACTCTATAAACTACGCGCTATTATTTGTTTCTTCTTTCAGACGGTTCTTCATAAGTTCGTCGTGGATTAATAATAATATAGATGAATTATGATTGATCACTCGAGAAGTTGACGCTGAGAAACCCTTCCAGTGACGACCTGATGTGGTTATGGTTATGCATTAACTAGGGTTGGAGTTAGGGCTACTCTGCACGGCAGACCTTAGGGTCACGTCAAGAGTAACATCAACTTTCGAGTTGCGACCTGCTGTAGCATTAATGGTCATACGACTATTTATGATTATCATACCAACACGATAAATACATCTAGCTGAGTACGTCATGCTCCTGTTCTTCCCAGATAACGATGAATGAAATGTGAATCAATCGTACAGTGATTCCTCCCGCTCAGTCCCAATTTTGCTGCTGATGCGGTGTTTGCAGACCATGCGGTCGACTAGGTAGTGATGAATTGGACATTATTGATTGAATTAATGTACATGGATATGCAATGCAACACTTAATGCTAACTGATTATGTGAAAAAATGCCAAGGAAGAATCCGACGTCAAAATACATTGAACTAAGCCAATAGATACCTGTTGCTTTTGGCTCGTTTGATAAGAATTTAGTTAATAATTAGAAACGGATATATTTGTAGTGATATATGGTGATATATAGAATACCATCCCGAATGCGAAGAATGTAAAATGCATTGGGGGAAACCTTGGAAGGATCAAAATATCAATTTAGGGCTAGAATTTAATACCTACACATAGTTAGTGCTATCCTTCTCTTGTTTGGAAAGATCCAGAGGCTGCAGCTTGCTTTCGGTCTCCACGTCTTCCTGGTTTGGTTGCACGAACATCTTCTCCCGTTTCATGAAGAAAGAGAGTATAATGATTAATGCCCCAGCAGCGATCATCATTATATAAACCGTACTAATTGTAGAGACCAATGCCCTCTGAACCTCAGTTTTTTGAGTGCTGTCAAGTTTCTGAAAGAAGGTAGAATCTGCTCCACTTACGGTCTCCTGAATAGAGGCGATGCTTGCATCGGGGAGGATCTTTGCAATCTTGTTTGTTGCTCATTGATGAAGATACTGTTTGAGATCGTTAGAGATAGCGCAATTCCGGTAATCTGGCCACAGCCGATGAACGCAGTCGATGCGGCAACCTGCGAAGGGGGTACCTTTGCCTGTGAGACTGGAAAGGATGTCTGGGAGAAGAGGCCAGTACCGAGAGCTGTAATAACACTGAAGCCGTAAACAGCTGCTGTATGCGTATCGAGTGTAACCGTGTGCATGAGTGAACTCCCAATGACGACCAAAACACCCCCGACAATGTACCAAGGCATGTAGTAACCGACAATCCCCATGACAATTCCATTGGTTATTACTGCAAAGACCATTACGCAGACGAATGGCAACAGGCGAACTCCGGCTTGAATGGCCGAGTAGCCGAAAACGAACTGGAAATATAGCGGTATTAAGTAGACAGGGACAAAGGCACATGTTACCGCAGCTGCCACCTGCGCAAAGAGAATGATCTGTTCATAGGATTGAAGAAAGTGAAGTGGGAAAGTCGAGTATTGGGAGTTGTAAAGAATACTTGGTGAATGGCAAATAAGATCCATAGAACACCAGAGCAGACGAAGAGGCCAATAGTCTGCCCACTTCGCCAAGCGTACAACGCACCGCCGAAAGAAATGGCCATGATTCCCGAGACGAAAGCGCCTACCATCAGAGTAGCACCGGGTATATCGAGTTGTTTGAGGCGGTTAGCTAGAGACACCCCGGGCCGAGGCTGGTGAGTCTCGATGAGCCATAGGTAGATGGGTCCGGCCACAGCTCCTACGCAGAGGTTGATGTAAAAGCTCCATCGCCAGGTTGCCGTATCGGAGTCGGCAAAGGCTCCCCCAATAATTGGACCTAGTCTAGAAACTATCAGGTCATATCCCTCTGCCCTGAAGCTGGCTTGCTTACACAGTTCCAACACCACAAGTTAATCCGACGAAACCCAAGTATCCTGGTCTCTCTGCTTCAGTCGTGCTGATGGAAATAATATTAATGGCACCAATATAGATTCCAGAACCTCCTAAGCCGCAGAGAGTTCTCCCAACAATAAGAGCATTCATGGTTGGAGCTGAACCACACACAGCGGAGCCGATCTCAAAAAGGGCGACTGAAACTAAGAAGGATGTCTTCACTTCAAACTGCGAGAAGACCTTTCCCCTGCCATTTCCAAAAATCATATTTCGGTTACTTTTCAGAGCATGTTTCCCATTTTTTTGCACTCCGGATTGCATCTACATACCATTATAGATTGACGCTGGCTGCACCAAGAGCAAAGGAGACAGAAATCCCAGCTTGTTGGTTTCGTGGAATGTATCAACGATTTTAGGTTGTACATCGGCGACGATGGTGTTGTCAAGAGCAAACAAAAATATAGATGACAAGACAGCGATGAATAGAAGAATCTATTTGAAACCGGTTACATTGCGCGGTAATGCCGTTTGGCTAGTGTTGACTTCCTGAACGACTTCCATTGCTGTTTAGTGTTCAGCTTTGTGGGCGACGAAGCAAAATTACAGAAAGATGAGAAAGTATCCAAGCATAGGAAAGGACTCTTAAGTCACACACTATGAACTACAAGGCTTAACAATCCCCCCGGACCACTTCTAATTATCCTCTTAATAAATCCAGGGTGCCTTTGTCTTCGGAGAGATTCAATAGACGGGACAATAAACAAGCCGATATACTGGTAGTCGTGAAGCACAATAGCTCTACACCACCTTCTATCCATGTCAAGCTGGGAACAGACAATTATAGATTACGATACCGGACCGTTACAAAATGGATTATCACAATGAAAACGACTGAGTTTGTTTTAATTCACTGCATGTGATAGGCGACACTGGTCTACATGTAGATCCGAATGTAGTAAAGACGGTTTCTTTGTTTTCAGCTGCAGGGATGGGAGCGCGCTTGGTTTAGATATAGGTTGATCCGGCTACAGTTCATCGATTCTTCGTTTCTTTTCGCTTTCGAACTGACTCACTATCGCAACGTCGAGTTTCACTCGGAGAAGTATCATAATGATTGAAACACAGATTGAAATTGCTGCACCGCCTTCTAAGGTGCGAGAAATTGTACGTACTGCTGTTCTACTTGGCCTCTACCAAATGCTAAGAAAGTATCCTTACAGCTGCTCGACTTTTCCAAGTATCCACAATGGCACACAGCATTAATCAAGTTGCTCGAGCCTGAGGATAGCTCCAAGTCGCTCTCATCACTCAAACCGGGCGACAAAGTCAAATGCAACATCGATGGCATGAAATTCGTCGCGAACATCACGGTGAGCAGAACGAACCCCCTCGCTAGGCGTGGACAATAAACAAGCTGACACCAGGATCGGAAGGCGAATTCAGAGACGCTATTCCAGTGGCAAGGCCCGCCAGTCTACGGTCTCATCGCAGGGCTTCACAGCTTCCACATCGAACCAGTCAACGATGGCTCCTCAACGATCTTTAAACAGACCGAGAAGTTTACGGGTCCGATCGCATTCCTCATGGCACCCTCCCTCCTTGGGAAAAAGATGTTAGGTCAATATAATCAGTTCAACAGGGACCTCAAAGCTTATGCCGAAGCTTCTGGGTAGCCAAAAAAATTGTGTAGTTGGTGAACTAAATTGATTTATATGATATCACGTCCTGGTCAACCATACAATCTTCAATTCTCATTGCGTGTCCTTCGTTTCTTTCTTTTCTCCCCCGTTTCAAATCTGAAGTTGTAGTGTAGCTCCACCGTCAACGAGCATTGTCAAGGTTGAAAGCAACCCTAACCCTTGACTGTGTCCCAGAACCAGCTTCGCATTGCATACCCCTTTTGCGTTTGTTTTTCAATGCCTCTGCAGCAAGACACGTTGGGTTATTCTTAACTTGTAAATTCCAAGTCTTCAAATTTGGGTAGTCGCTCATCGTGGATCCGGTATCTACGCGGAAGTCTTGATCATTTGAAATCCTAGTTTGACAGGTTTGCTTATATTGAAGGTCTTGTGGGAGGTTAGCCAGTATGCGTCTCGGACACTTCCAAGGTTTCAGCGGAAAACCACAGAAATACCCATTGGATGGTTCATTTCCAGGTGCTCCTGAGCAGTGTCAGTTGAGCTGAACGGCTACTCAAGACTTTAGAACGCATGGTGGAGGGGTTTTCGGATTTAACGCAGCAAAGATTATATATAATGATTTGAGGGCTTTTTTCAACTACCTAGGTAGATAGGGGGCAGTCGTTAAGCTATATTCAAATTCTTTTCACCTTTTAAAACGACCTCAGGAACATAACTTCTATCCCACGATAGAGTCAATACTGTATTCAATATGATCGTGCCTGAGGCATCCCAGCGGATAAATGCGGCAGTTAGGGCTAGCAAGGACACTGACAGCAAATGGAAGTGATAGCCAAGAGAATCGAAGACCAATTGTTTAATCCCTTCTTCAAGTGTCATCGTTATCAATAGAATGATAACGTATCGATAGTCGTGAGCATAGCATTGACAATAATAATGAGGCTCATTGACTCGACATGTACGTAAGTAGCAAGGCCAAGATCTTAGAAAAACTAGATCACATCGCCAAGCAGCTCAAAATGCAGCCGAGTTAATTTTATATTTTGGGATTATTAATCTTACCCTTTCCCGGTCTCAAACTGAAGGCTCGTGCAGACATTGATGGATTGATACGCCCTTAGCCAAGTACGCCATAATTCATTATTAATTTATTCGGCACGTTTATCCATATGCACTATGCCTAGGCTAATACGATGCACTGAAACGCCACAAATCTGTCAGCATGCGGGGCAGAGAAGTGCACGAAGCTCTGGATTTTAAATCCAAGCTACGTGGGATATGTAGGTGTCTTCCTTGAGGATTGAATTCTTGTACAGGATAACCGGCTCCAGATGACTGCTCAATTGATTCCAAAGATACTGCAATTGCTATTAAATCCTGACTATAGTTTTCCTGCTAGTCATGGAGTCTCCTCAACGCGATACACCAACTTCTCTCCACTGACCTTTCCGGTTTTCAAATCCTCCAACCCCTTCAAAACACCCTTCAGGCCGTCGGCACCCACCTTGACACGATGGGGCTTCACTTTACCCTCAGCCAACAACTTCTCAGACAACGAAATGAATTTCTTGGCATGCTCGTAATCCTGAGGAAGAGGAGGGATTTGGATTGCGGGTCCAAACTGGACAGCCTCACCGAACACAGTGTACATTAGAGTATTGACAGATTCAACGTCCTCTCGCGGACTTTTCACGGACGAGACGTTGCCGTATCTCGCGCCAGATTGGGAGGTGAGGGCGTCCGCGCAAATTTTGGCAGAGCCCTGGTCACCAATGGTGTCCCAGGCGTATTGAAGTTTGTCTTGTGTATATTCGCGGATTTTGGCACCGACGTTGGGCTCGTTATAGTCGAACCACTTATCGGCGCCGAGGCTCTTGACGTAGTCAAAGTTCCGTGGTGAACATAATGTGATCACGGTATATCCAGATCTGTTGATTTCTTAGTGTATAATATCTTCAGCAATGGCGAACCAAAAACTTACAGTTTGGCATACTGAATACCAAGAGCACCAGTTGCAGTGGATCCTCCATATATAAGGACAGAGGTTTGTTCCTTAACTGGGTCATCTGGCCAATTCAACTTCAACGCCTTCTGATACAACCCTTGCAGAACCGTAGTAACGCCCAAGCTAAGGGTTGACGCGTCCTCAAACGACAACGAATCCGGGATTTTCATCTGTATATCACCCTTTGCGAGAATATGCTCGGCAAATGCGCCATCTTCAGGTTGGAGTAAATTTCCGCCGTGCGCAACACCGGCGAGGCGATCGCCCTTTTTCCATTGCTTGGTCACTTTTGAGCCTACTTCTTCGACGACTCCCGCGAAATCGCAACCCAAAAGTCCCCCCTCGGCGGAGAGACCGAAAACTGCGTGTTTCCAGTCGGTTGGGTTGAGGGCAACAGCTACGGGTTTGACTAGGATGTAATCATCGCGTAGCTTAGGGACTGGTCTGTCGGTGACCAGAGTCGGGGTTTTGTTTTGAGCAATGACGGCTTTCATGGTTGCTAACTCGAGATGAAGGATTCTTGAACTTGTCCGATGTGATTTCAATGAGATCAACCCAAGGAGATCAAGAAACGGAATCGCTTTAAATATATTTTACGATCAAGCCAAGAGGATTAGTGTTTGCACATTTGGAAATATTGAAAGTGAGATTATAAATCAACTTAAAGATAGTTGTCCCGATCCTCAAGAGTTAGTTATCCCGACGCTCAACAATGGAAGAAGAGAACATCATCGA
The DNA here is from genome assembly GCA_023625975.1 of Talaromyces sp. PYS2103. NCBI lineage: Eukaryota > Fungi > Ascomycota > Eurotiomycetes > Eurotiales > Trichocomaceae > Talaromyces > Talaromyces sp. PYS2103. The sequence goes on from JAMAGB010000031.1 coordinate 124,519, forward strand.
CGTCTTGAAAATTAGTAATTACGTAGCAGTGTATCACTGTGGGTACACTCTATCCATCTCCTGACCTCATGAATTCTCTTCTCTTACTGGTTTAAGTCGTATATTGGCTGACTATGATGTATCGACCACGGAAGACCCTTTAAAATCTTAGGTTAAACTGGAACCGCAGCAGTTTCAGTTACCTCGGCACAAATCCACGATTCTACGGCGTCCCCGACCGAATCTGCACCCTGTTCCTCGATGTTTGCAGTTAGAGATGCGTCACACCGGATAAACCCCCCGCAGACCAAGCATTCCTAAGGACCCTTCTCGATATGATTCCTTGTGTAATTCCACATTGTACGGAGCACCCGTCAGTAAGCGGCTCGTCCGTGGCTCGTCCGTAGCACCGAGTGTGGGCAGATAACGGCGACGAGCGAAGTCGACGCCAAATCATGCAAGGGCTCATCAACTCGTATATTCAATCCAATTACGGACGAGATGAGGTGGTCCACACCATCGGGCATGTGCGAAACCGATCCACAAGGCCCTCGCTGCGGAGAATTCGCTTCGCGCCTAGGGCCGAGCCCGAGCCTAGGGTTTCCCCATAGTTAAGACTAAGTTGTGAGATACCTAAGTGAAACGTGCGTAGACCTTTTTTTCTCTACAAAGTTGGTTGATACCTAACTATTTACATACCATCTAGTACAGTATCACACGGCGACAGGACCATTCATGCAACCTGTGCGGTAGCAATTACAACAGCCATCCATAGCACAGCGACTGCTTCAATCGCCCTCGAGGTAGTCAAAGGAGTTAGGGAACTTGGAGCTATTACCTTCATACCAACTCTTCGACTCATCATCACAGTTCTCCTAAGAAGAGCAGACGGTGGCATTCCTTGCGATGGACATCGATCCAGTAGTTGAATTGAGTTCTGATGCCCAGATTCCGAGATATCTCTATAGCGATACACTACCATACTGGCTATTGTCAATTCCTTGACGAATTCAGGTCAAAGTATCAAGACCCAGCTACCATATTTCGAAGCAACATGATTTAAGGGCATTCCGGACAGCAGCTGTCACTCCGCAACATGACGCTTCGATGCTCGCCATAGCTCATCGAATGGGCTGATTGAATCGCAAGCCATCGGACGCCAGGCTGACCAAAGGTCAAGAATATCAAAATCCGAAGAAGGTTAAAATATCGGCTGAGATTCCCGTTCTTGTCATACCGAAAACGACCTGGATATTGTTAGGTGCGCTGATGACTACCGACAAGCCCAGAATGAAATGGGCCCATATAACCACGTGTCATACCCCCATTCTGGTTTGGAATGGTAATTTTCCGGCCCTCTGGAAGGCTCTGTGCGAGATACAAAAAGTCCAGTACCCCATTCATGACCGCCGCGCTCAAGTGAATATATGTACGTCGATACCAATAGCTGATCGAGTTTCGTAGCTCGTCTTCGACCTTCTCGCGGTATGTAGATCATCGGAAGGCCGCCGACTGGCTACTACCTATGAGCCATCAGTGTGTTCACAATACCATCGAACCCGGGTTCGGCAGTGGCATCTACAACCTTCGCCTCGAAACGTACAACCATGGAGTTCGAGATCATCCTCGCAAGTGTGTGAGGCGAAAGAAATAGCCGATCATTGATAATGTAAGAACTGTTGCAAAGTACTTTCGTTCCTGAAACGCCCGCATCATCGTCAAACCCGATCCATGGCGCAGCGGTGTAAATTTCTGGATATTGACCTGCTTTTGAATTCGCTCTCGATCACTGGTGAGATTCGTCCTCGCCCAAATATAGCTGCCAGGTCTTCCTCCACAACGATACTGGATCCCGACGTTCGAAGTTCCCGTGCAAAATTTAACAGCTGGGTGACTCCGGCCGTGACGAGTCCCGTCGTGGACAATCTCGTGAGCTCAAGAGAGAGCTATGGCCCAACGTACCTAGGTATTAGCTGGAAAAGTTTTGTTTGTGCCGAATTTGCGTGATCGTAGCACAGAAGAGAGCAATTTAATGAGACCGATGCTAGAAGAGATCCTTAGGCGGGGTTACTAGCTATAAGCAAAACGAGGACCTCAGCCTTGTTGATAAGCCAGCATGAGATTGGTCGACCCTAGCGGCTTGGGTGCTGATAAACTTCAATCCCTGATGAACTGCTCTGCGTATTGAGAAAGAGGTTAAAGCTATAATGAGTTTTCATTAAAGTTGCTGTCGGTTTCTTGTGTGCCCAACAGTTTTCTTGCATAAAATACAGATTTTAGGAGCAGAATTTTCTGTGTCAACACTCACATTTAGGAGTCATCCAATCACTATCTCGAATTCAGATCAAAACTTTGACACGGGCCAACCATAGAGCAGCTTTCAGACAAGGATCTTGCTCGGTCGTTGCTTTTTCGTCAACGAATCATGGTTGGAATCCGACGCGAGGCTGAGCTCGTTTTGAGTATTTAAAGAAATACCTTCCCTCCCACAACTGTCTTAGACAGATGGGAATTGCAATACAACCTTGGAACTTCTCCGGCTTATCCCTGGCAATCCTGCTGCGTGCTAGTTATCTTTACCATCTGATCATGGCTAAGGGACAACCGAGACCCGCCAATAAAAAATGGGAGAAACACAAGGAAGAAATCGTATCACTCTATCAGGAAACGACCTTAGACAATGTGATTGAACAGATGAAGCAAAGACACGAATTTTGTGCGAGGTATGGCGGTCTACTCTTCGTCGACCTTATAACCACCTGGGCACTAATGAAAACGTCCAGCGAGAGCCAATATACCGCAATGTTCAAGTTATGGGGCATTCGCAAGAATAGAAAGACCAGGGATTGGAGATATATCGACAATCGCATTCGAAAGAGACGTTCAGAAGGGAAAGCTAGTGATGTTTTTCAATATGGAAAGCACATTCCGCAAGACGAACTCGAAAGAAAAATTGCGAGATACGTGACTTTTACTGATAGATGCTATGATGCCGAAGGTTGGTAACCACCCCAAGAGTGATAGCGAGAGCAGTGTTTCTGAACTTTTTGCAATGCTAACTTGAATAGTTCAAGATGCTCCAACTCCTGATGGTCTCTCGATCCGTACTCCTCCAGAATCCATGGTGTTTCCGCCGGAAAATCGTGTTGTTCGAATCGACAACCTTCCTTGGCTTTTATTCAACCAGGAAGTTCAATCGCAGGCCATACTCTATCGAAATTTGTCTGGTTCCACATTGTTCACGGCTGAAGAACCCTCTGATATCTTTGCCTGGCCGACTCATTACATCGGCCTAGAAAGTCTTGAAGCATCTTACGCACATCAACACTTAGTTCCTAGCTCAATTGATCCAAGTATTTTAGACTTCCGCAACTGGACTTTCGATCTTGAGGGTATGATTGATCCACTACCAGATATTGGGTCGGCCTGGGATTTCCTGGAACACCAAGTCTATGAGCCCGTTGGATCGAACGCCGACTTGATCTTTACGCCCTTGTACCATGCAGTTCATTCGGCTTTCCTTTGGGTGTCGTTGCAGAAAAGAACAGGAGAATCAGGTGGTGTCAAATCACTGGAACCGCTTTACAAATCGTACATCGTGGAAGACAATCGAATAGAGTACTATCCACCATCCCGCCGAAATACTCAAGGAAATCTCACATGTTATCCCACGGTATATCAACTTTTTAGTCTCTTCATATTCATGGTGACCAACAATTTGTTAAACATGGAACTATTTATGAGAATATATGCGTGGGCAGACTTGAACCGTTGCAGTTGGATTTTCAAAGAGGTTCTCAGATTGAAGTCGCCAACCGCTGATATATTTGCCACCAAATTACTTCCAGCGGCTGTTCGCGTAGGCGACATCGAGCTGGTGCATGAACTTTTTTCCAGGAATGTCGCTATCGATACCCCAATTGAGAGTTTAGGGTATAGGAAACATTTTCGGACCGCACTATCACTTGCTGTCGCAGAACGAAACCTACAAATGGTCAAAGCGCTTTGTGATTTGGGAGCAACTCCTAAAGTTCTTCAAATTGATATCAGGGCAGTCAACGGAATTCGTGAATCTCTGTGGTCTTCTGAAAACCTTGGGATTCTCAGCCTGCTCCTAGATTATGGTGCAGATCCGGAACGCCTCGTCGCAGATAAACCACGCGGGTTTCCTCTTATAGACGCAGCATCTAAAGGCAGTGTGGAAGCGGTTTCTCAGCTCTTAGCAGCAGGAGCGAACGTCAACTTGAGTATTTCTTTTGTTGATAGTGGATTATATGGGACTGCACTGCAAGCTGCCGCCGAGCGTGGTAATTTACAGATAGTCAGGGCCTTGATCGAGGCGAGAGCGGATGTCAATATGGTGGCTACTGTCAGTGATGACCTTGGAAATCATAGAAGCTACGCTTGTGGAGCTCTTAACACTCCTATTCAACTCGCGGCAGAGGCTAATAACGCTGAGATAGTATTGCTTCTGCTACAGTGTGGGGCGTGGGTGAACTTCTGCCCAGTATTCAACGTTTTAGGTCTTAGAGGGATCGAAGACAACTTTGCCTGGTATGAGAAGGAATTCATGTCAAACGGAACGCGGCCGTTCGCATTTGCAGTTCAGTATGCAGCACAAAACGAAAATATTCCACTTGTTCATCAGCTCCTTGCTGCAGGATCAATCGTGGATTCCAGGATTGGAATCGATTATGGCGATACACCCCTTCAGATAGCAGCGAGGCTGGGTAATCTGGAATTGGTATGTCTTTTGCTGAAACATAATGCTGATGTGAATGCTCCTCCTGGGAAGTACAATGGTCGAACAGCAATACAGGCGGCAGCGGAGAGTGGAAACATTGCAATTATACAAATGTTACTCGATGCTCGTGCCAATGTAAATGCGCTGCCAGGCTGGAGAAGGGGCCGAACGGCACTTCAAGCTGCTATAGAGAAAGGTCATATTAATGCAGCAAGACATCTACTTCTTGCTCGTGCGGACATCAACGCTAAACCGGCCTTCAGTAGAGGGCTTACTGCGTTGCAAGCAGCTGTATTATATGGAAACGTTGAGATTGTTAAAGAAGTTCTGGGTTACGGAGCATTAGTCAATGCCGCAGCGGGGCCTGAAGTGGGCACAACTGCTTTACAAGCAGCATTGTTCTTGAAGAATCTTGACTTGCTCGACTTACTTCTCCAATCAGGAGCTGATGTGAATGAATTGTCTTGGAAAGATCGCAACATGACAGCCTTGCAATTTGCAGTTCGCTGGGAGTGGTTGGAGGGTGTCAAACTTTTACTTAATTACGATCCAGATGTTCGTACGCTTCGATACGAAGGTCCTGATGCATTCTCGGCATTAGGATTAGCAATATGTGCAGGGAACCTTGATTTGATTGTTCTATTGCTTGACTCTGGTGCCGGTCCAAACGACCCAGTTGTCAACTTTCAAGGGGGGCCTCATACCGCTTTCCACCTTGCGCTAATTTCTCCAAAGTCTTATGAGATCATTCAACTCTTTGTGGAAAGAGGCGCTGATATCAATCAATGTTGGGGTTCTCAAACGGCGCTTGAAGTTGCGATTGGGGTAAATCTCGCGGACGGTGCAGTTGTGCGAATGATGATTGATTTGATCTCACGAACAACTGGGAATCATCACAGTGATACGATTAAAAGATCTTTGGCGTCGTTAAAAGTTGGACGGAATGAGTCGGCGGATATTGACCTGATTCGACTGTTACTTGATGCAGGTGCCGATATAAATGCCATAGGTATTGATGACAAGGAAACAGTATTGCAAAGGTCTGTCCGTTACGGTTACATGAAAGCTGTTGAGTTCTTGCTGCAAAATGGAGCCGAGGTGAACATACCAGCCAACAAGACCAGAGGAACCCCATTACAAGAGGCTATACAATACGGAGAAATTGAAAGTGCAGATCTTCTTATCTACTATGGCGCGGACGTTAACGCTGCTCCAGCAGAGAAGGAAGGAGTAACTGCACTCCAAGCTGCTGCTATTCATAATTACAATCCACTAGCAGTGAAACTTCTAGAGCGAGGGGCAGACGTTAATGCTGCGCCGGCGCCAATTTCAGGAAGGACAGCAATTGATGGAGCCGCTGAACATGGCCACCTAGAGATGTTGCAACTGCTTTTGAATGCTTATGGTGATCGAGAGGGACTGTCATCAGTATGTACTCAGGCAGCATCTCTCGCCGAGAAGGAAGGGCATGCCGGAATAGCGGTTTGGCTTAGGTCTTACGCACCTCAGTCTACTTGAGAACCGGAAAATAGACCGCACAACCAAAAAGCGCGCCCCGTTATACCGTTATAGGGGGTAATTTTTGGTTGATAAGCGAGATGTTCGGGTGATATTGTCTGTTACTACCAATTTTCAGCTAGCTACTTGTTTTTCTAAATTCCTATTTGATCTATCTAGATTGAAAAGTACCAAAATAACAAGTGCCTGATACTGCTTCATCTTTATAAGTAGCATTGCTTATATAAAAGTTCTAGGCTGTACTTACCTACCTAGGCAGGCGATGCGTTTCAGGAAGGGAAAGGATCGAGCCACACCCTCTAATTATCCAATTGGGTTTTATTCTACTTGTAAACAAAGCTAACTTTGTACGCGTAACTATCCCCAACTTTCCAACGCAATTACTTTTCACAAGCCAGCGTACCTTAACACACTTACACCCAGCTATATTCTCAATATCTCGCTCAGAATGAATTCCGAAGACTTTGCTAGGCAATTCCCTATCTTTTCTGATGAAATTAGTTTGGCAATGGATCGATTACGAGCCAGTTGACGAGCTAGTTGACGGTTGTCATTGTTATTAAGTCATTCTCATTAGTTTTTAAAGAATCAAACTCTCCTCTAACTTCAATAAATGTCTAATAAATATAGCCCCTTAGATTTACTAGCTGATATAGTAGCTTTTGAAGGGGGGCAGTTGTGACGGACTTAGTAATTTTTGATATGCTGTCCCAATTGGGTAAATAGGGGGTGTGGCTCGATTTTTTCCCTTCAGGAACTCGGATCGAGTGAACGAAGAAGCACATTATCCCGAGAATGTACGTTAATCAGATACGTAGGTATATCAAAATCACTAACTGGTATGCGGCAGGTCTATTTACACTTGTTATTGTGGTACCTAGATGTTTCCAGATAGAGAGCTTCTTTACAGGCGCCGTATTAGGGTTCCGCGTTAGGGCTTGTGTGAAATTACCGCATTAGGAATGCGAGCATCATAGTTAGCCCTAACCCTAGCCCTATGTGTAAGCAATGACGTAAGAAATTTCTCCGCGGAGTAAGTTATGTTAACTACCACAAATATATCAGCACAATCAGTGACTGCTTGATTGATAGAAGATGTTATCTTCAATTAAGATGTTAATAGTGTAATGATAAAATTTAAAGATATGTTTAGGGCTTTTATTCATTAGCATTTAGCAAAGATAAATCATGTGACGTAGTTTCTCGGCCCAAGTCCGATGTTTCTTGACAATAACTTCCTCTTGTTCCGGATGCTGTGGATCTTCGACCTCAACTTAAACCTCTCGACACTTTTCAACCTTCTTTTTCTCTTAATTCATATCGCCTTCATCTTTTCCTATTGCGCTTGCACATCAATTCACTAACTTAGCTCATCAAAACTATCCACCCATCTCCTTGACCCAATCCTTCAAACTTGACTACATCCAACCCAAATATCAACTCAACAAAATGTCACCCCCCGCCATAATCGCTCCCTCAATCCTAAGTGCCGACTTTGCACAACTCGGCTCAGAATGCGCGACAACTATCGGGCGCGGTGCCGACTGGCTTCACGTCGACATTATGGATGGTCATTTTGTGCCCAATATGACCTTTGGAGCCCCCGTTGTGACGAAGATTCGGTCTCACGTTGCCAAACCCGCGACTCCCGGGGAGAGGGGGACGTTTGATTGTCATATGATGATTGCTGAGGTTTGTTTTTCCTTTCCTCGGTAGTAAATGGATTGTTTCTGGCCATCCATAGTGGATGTATGCTCACTCAATTGTCGAGTCGAGTCTGTTATGCTATCATATCATTCTCACCCACACCAAACACAACACCACCAAAGTTCATTCGTATACAATCAATGCTAATAATGATAGCCCCAAAAATGGGTCTCAGAATTCAAATCCGCCGGCTGCGACCTGTACTGCTTCCACTACGAAGCCGCCATCTCCTCAACCGCCGCCAAAGATCCCGCAAACTCGACCAACACGACCGCACAAACCTCCCCGCGAGAACTGATCCGCTACATCCATGAATCCGGCATGAAAGCGGGCATAGCCATAAAACCGGATACGAAGGTAGATGTGTTATGGGATATACTTGAGAATAAAGAAGAGATCGAACGGCCTGATGTACGTACCTTTTCTCTCTTCTCTTCCTCTCCTTTCCGTTTTGAGAAAGCACTATTGCTAATCAGTGGATGGTGGTATGTGTAGATGGTCCTAGTAATGACTGTGCACCCCGGTTTCGGCGGACAGAAATTCATGGCCTCCGAACTCCCCAAAGTCACTGCTCTGCGTCAGCGATACCCGGATCTAAATATTGAGGTTGACGGTGGTATCGGTCTTGGAACGATTGATCAAGCTGCTGATGCCGGCGCGAATGTGATTGTTGCTGGTTCTGCGGTGTTTGGGGCTAAGGATCCGGCGGAGGTGATTGCGAAATTGAGGGAGGCTGTTGAGAAGAGGAGATCGTAAACCGGGAATCTAAAGGCTACGTAGGTAGTTGTTCTATGATCAGGCGTATATATATGATATAAATGGATGATTTGATTGAAGGGATACTATCCTACTGCTATGCAACAAACTAACAAGCATAAACCATGATTTGATCTGAACGCATCATCTCGCTAGGACATAGGCATAAAGAATTGGTATCACAAATTTTGACTAATCATGACACAGAAACATCAATTCCGCCACGCAACCAAAAATGGTAAAAAGAAAACCAACCCATTGGAAAGAGACATCTAGTCAGCAACGCTGACACCAGCTTTGCTTTCATCCATGGGATCCTGTTTTGTCGTATCCTCTTCGTCTTTGCCCACAGCAGCAGCAACAGGTTTCTCTCCCTTTTCTCCTTCCTTTCCTTCGTCATTCTCTGCCTCATCCTCAAAAATAGTATCTCCCCCTGTCCCCTCCCCCGCCGTCTTCCTCAACGCATCAACATCCCCATCGGCAGGGGCCTCCGAAATCGACGCCCGAATATCCTTTCGCACCCGTTCATGCTCATCCTGCGTCGTGGCAGATATAATCGAGCCGCGATGATGGCCCACCAACCCCAACAACTCGACGTTATCGGCGTGGAAATTCGCGCTCGAAACGGCGGCCACTTCGTCTGCAAGAGAGGGTCGTTTCAATGACGGGGGGATGATCTCGGGGACCACGGAGCGGCGACGGCCTGCTGGAGAGGCTGTTGTTGTTGTGTGTTTTGTCTCGCGCTTGTCGGTAGAAGATATATCGGTAGACTTTTTCTCTTCTTCCTCTTGTTCACCATCCTTTTTACTCAGTACAACCGCGGATTCCGTCCCTTTAGCCTTTGGGTCTGATGTAGGCTCCGCCTTGCCTTGACCTTCACTCGTAACCGGTGTTGCACCCAACTTTGATCGCGCGTTCTCCTTTGCTTTTGCCGCTGCTTCCTCTCCCGCTAGTCGTAGGGCAAGACTCCGTTGATCTTCTTTATTCTCGCTAACGGGGGGATTCTGGATTTGGACGCGTGGTGTTGTTGACGTTGATGTTTCGCGTGATTTATTCGGTATGGTCGTAGCTGCAGCGACGGGTTTCGGAACCTCGACTTCTTCCTTCTTCTGACTTGGGGCAGAAAAATCATTCGGGTCAGAGACAGCGCCAATTTCAGCTTTGAGTTCGCCGTATTCGTTCCATTCTTCTATTTGCTCGAGGTCCTGGCCACCACATCAGTCAGCACAATCTTTCTTTTCATGCACAAAACAGAGAGAAGTGGAAGCGTACGCCAATAATAGTCTTGTACTTGACCAAACCAGGTAGTTTCCTCCCCTTGGAATACCGGCCCCACAGCCTCCTCGCCGCATCATCGGTGGCAACGTCAATGGCCTGGAAGGGGATCTTGTTGGCCTTGAGAATCGTCTCGAGACGCGAGGTGGCGGTAATGATGTGCGAGGAGCCCGCGGTTAGCGATGTGTAGAGGTAGAGGGTGTTATCTGTAGCCATGTATTCTAGGTACCTCAGTTGTAGCTAGCTGACAAGTGTTGAGAGTGATATTCGAACTAGTATCTACCGTTGCCTGGCAATCTTCGATTGTGTTATTGTTCGAACTAGTCGTCAAGTGTCCTTTATGTTCTAAAGAGTAGAATTGTAAATTGCAGAAACTGTGTAGTTAAAAGTTGGAAGTTGAAGTGAAACTGTTGGACGTCACCGGTGGGAAATCACGTGTAAAGCTTCCCCGCTCGACTTACTCAATCTTCAAACCAAAAACATGCAACTAACTCAAATTTTCGCATGGGACAATGCAAAAATAAATACGTCTACCTCCGGCTCTCGTACTCGCCAGTCAATGCTGAATAAGTCAGAAAGGTTTCTCATCGGGCACCTCAAAGACGTGTGGAGGAACTGACGTCAGAAGACGAGCTTGCGATAGGTTCCTTATTTCTGAGGCACATCATACCAACATCATGGCCTTCTGATTGTTGCCTCTGTTGATTCTGACTCACTACTCACTACTCACTAGTTACTCACTACCCATGACTCAGTCTACTCTTCAGCACGACAAACAATCCATTCAACTATCTATTTACATCACTCATCCACCGCCAACTCGATGCCTAAAAATAAGCAAACCGGTAATCAGGCCTCCCCTTACTCTCCCTCCGCATCTTCGACCTCGGCCTCGAATTCGTCCCCAACCTCCGACTCGCACTCCCACTACTCCGACTCCTCGACTTGGACGCCCGCGGTTTGCGTCTCGGTTTCCCTTCTGCTTCGCGCGCCACGCGTGAGCGCCCACGTTCGTCGCGGTTATATGTATGAGGATCCTCACGCGAGAGCGCGGTGGGTGATTGACGCTCGATGTTACGGAAGACTCGTTCGGAGGGTTGATTGAAGTCGCCTGGGTGTGGGCTTCTCATTTTCTTTTCGGTTTTGTGTGTGTGTGATATAGATATATGAGAGAAGGTTTGATTGTGGTGAGTATGGGTGAGAGCAAGGAGGTAGGTAAGTAAGTAAGCAGTCGATTTATATACCCTTGAATCAGAAATGTAGATACGTCAGAGGCAAGCCCTCTCTATTTCAGCTTGGGAACGAACGGCAAAACATCAGGGGCCGCCACGACCAGAGCAATAGAGGCAAGTAAACTGACTTCATCTGTCAAGAAACTTTGCCAACCCCAGAGTCCGATGTATCTACTACCATGGAACCTATCAAAGAGAGTTTGAGTCCTCAATTAATAGAATCAACGGGGGCGCGAGCATATTCCTCTATTCCTAGAATAGATACAATACACAAAGGAGAAAATGATTGATTGAGGGAATAATAATAAAAAAATCGAGCAGGAAGAAAAAAAAGTCTTAGCACTCCAATACGAATCAAGAAAAAAAAAGAGAAAGGAAAAAGGGAAAAATAAGTTCGTAGAGAGTATATCCAGGAGAAACCCTCAAACTCAACATTCGACACGGTTCTTGGCAGGAGAATTTTCAAGACCAGGAAGATCCATAAACTCTGACCATATAAAAAACCGAGTCCCCATCACCTCGAAACAATCACACCTTTAATCTTCAAATCAAAGATGTAAACCATTTTAACATCCCTCGCAACACTCAATACAATCAAAACAGCATTCACAGCTCTCCTCGCACAAGAAACAGCAGCACATCGTCGCAAGACAGGCACCTAGACAACCATGGTCACGGCCGCCGCGCTGTTCTTGTTGGTATTGTTGCGGTGGAGGGGGTTGCTGGTATCCTTGTGGAGGGTAGCCCTGTCATTTTCATCACCACACGTATTAGCATTGCAATTGCGCGAACAAGATGCGAATGATATTTAGTTAGCAAGGCAAAGTCAAGGACATACCTGGGGAGGCGGAGGACCGTAACCGGGTTGTTGAGGAGGATAGTAGCCGCCTTGGGGAGGGTGACTGTTTATCGAACTGTTAGTTTCTTCTTTGCACATTTCTTCTCGGCGATTGGGAAACCACGAACGATTGAGGAGGGTAGTGAGGTTGTTGACCACCGTAGTAATCCTGAGAAGACATCTTGCTGTCGGCCGTTAGTCCTCAGTCACTTGAGAAGAACATTCGAGGAGAAACATACTGCGTATATAGAGCTAAGAAAAGAATCAAGAAAAAAGAAAGGAATATTAAAGTTAATGGATTGCTCGGGTTCGTATCGAGTAACTTACGTCGTTCGCAAGTTGTAGGAGAGCAGTGCAGTGTAGTGTAGTGTAGTGACAGAGTACGAAGTAAGACAGACTAACTCCCTCTTTTCTCGGACTTCGGCCAAGAAGCGCTCAGGGCTGAATCACGCTGTGGATACCTCAGGCCCCCCAACACGCGCTCTGATTGGGGCATCCTCAGCCACACAATCATTTATGATGACCCAAAACGATCCCCGTTTCGGCTGTTCCTCTTCTTTTTGTGTTATGTGCCACGACACTGGTCAATCTACTTCCACATCATTGGATAATGGATATACTATGTGGCTCACCCCTTCTGACTTAATCGCCGAACAAACCCATGGATTCTTTCCGTAACAAGAGTAATTCGTCTGCCTTGGATGGTTGGCCTGTGGTTCTTTGTTAGCTTACCGCACATGAAACGCTTTGAATGCAGTCTATGAATAGATCGCAACACACTCGCTACATGTAGGTACATAGTATATACTATTCAAGTAAATGTTCATCTCGAACCTGATGCATTATGCACAAATCGGATCGCGCGGCATAATCTACATATTCAGCCAAGCCAACATACTTTGAGAGAAAATGTCGGTGACTGCGAAACTATCTACTTGGCAGCTGTACAGGGGACTCCACTAAATATCTCGAAATTGAGACAAAATACTGCACTGTACGCCATAAAGGACGAAACGATTGCATAATTATTCAAGATTACTATTAAATTAATAGTAAACGGGAGAATCGAATAAAAGAAATAAAAAGAATTGAAAGAACAAACACAATTAGAAACAGACAAATATCGTCACATCATATCATCAAACCAAGCCAAATAGACAGAAAAGAGATAACCACCGTCGCTGAACAAACAAAAATAAACAGACAACCAAAGTAGAAACAACAAAAATATAGAAGAGATACTCCAGACATACTACTATACAGCCGTCTGCACAAGATACGGATCTTCGCCGACAACCAACGGCTGAGTATTGCTCATGTAATAATTCAGATACTCATTACCCATGGCTACCGCAGAAGGGTCCCATGTAAACATTGCTGCGTCGAATTCTGCCGTGGTTGACATCTCAGGCTCAGCATACTCGGTTTTTGTCGTCGCTACCGGAACAGCAAGGGTAGGGACCGTGGCAGGGTCAGAAGTAGTAGCAACAGCGGCAGACTCATCAAGGTAAGAAGCATTCTCAAGTACAACTTCCTCTCGCTGCTCCATCCAATGCTTCAATACGTCCATCGGAGGAAGATTGCCGCCACCTTTACCACCGCGCTTCTCACTGTCCTTGCCACGACCGCCGCGACCACGCTGACAAGGGTTGAAATGTGTTCGTCGAAGATGCGCCGCTGCATTGTAATTTGCTCCGTATCGTTTGCCGTTACGACACGCCTTGCAGTTGGCCAGAAAGGTCTTGTCAGGCGAGATGTCAACGCAGACCCAGACTTTGCGGACAACCGAATGTACGCGTTCGATGTGGCGGCGTAGTTCATGTTCGCCATGGAACCCCTCAGGTTGATCGCTACAAAGATGACAATACGTCTTGGGCCGAGGAGCCCGTTGAAACGATGCCTTGGGGATCGCTGCAACTTCTTTTGAAGTGCCATCTTCGGATGAAGTGCGAATCATCCGATGTTGATCTTTGGACTTGCCAACCGCACTGTGTTTAGTAGACGGCACCTTGGGTGCAATGAGTCTCTGAACATGTTGAACATGTTCAGGAATAAGAGGTACAGTCTTGGACTGCGGTGTCATAGACACACCCGAGGCATTGCTCTCGGTGGAAAAAGAAACCTTCATCTCCAAAGATGCAGATGAAGGTATCAACGAAGACGACGAATAAGATACAGGATTCGGGGCAGAAGAAGAAAAGTAAAGAGAAGAATCAGACGATCCAATTGGAACATGTGACATGTTACCAATTGGAGAGAGAGAAGAAAAACCTACGTCCGCAGTGGACTGTAGGCCGAGAAAATTAGAAGAAACGGATGAAAGACCGAGGTCTGGTACATGTTCCAGATTCGCTCCTGCTGAGGACTCGAATCGGAACATGTCCAGACCTCCTGAAATCGAATCTGTCGTGGTACTACGGCTCATCTTAGTGGCCTGGGCCGTCAGGTCGGCCATCTGGTTCAACCCTAAATACTGAGGTTGTTGAGCGTGTTGAAACTGTTGTTGCTGCAGGTTGATGCCGTCAGAAATGGACAGAGCAAAAGTTGGGGTACCTTGACCAGAAACGTCTTCCAGACACTGCGCCGTGTATTCCGACGGCGAGTATTCGTATACATTCACGTTGCTGATGTTGTGTCTGAACATGGCGGACTCGGCCGACTGTCTCCGTGGTTCCTGGACCGGTCTTGGAGGGGATGGAATTTGCTGACTTTGGGACCGCACCATTCCAAGTTTAGTGTTGATCGTTGCTGGCTGGGGGACGCTCGGAGTTGCGACGGGTTTTACAGGGATGGATGTGCCTCGCTTCACTGGGCTGGCACTCGACTCCGCACTCTGCCAAATGTCAACCAAGGCCTTGGACGAACACGACATAGAAAGGGGACGCAATCATGGAATATCGCAAGCTGGATGGACATACGGTTGCACGTCTCTTCGCGGAGGAAGAAACTTCAGATACAGTCCGTGGTCCTTGTCGAGTCCGTTTTCCCAAAGTGTCCGTCAAAGTGTCTGACATGTTTGATTGGATCCGCGAAGTCGACGCACTTCCGTCTGTGATAAACTGGCTGAGTCGTTGTGTCCATGCGAGATTTCGTTCGGCTTCCGAGAGATGTTGATGGCGGTCCCAAAAGGCCTCCCGATAGCCAGAGACGGCTCTAGTAAACAGGTCGTCATCAGCAGTCGAGACGGCCATGTTGTTTGAACAAAATTTGTCTTGGATATAGAATTCGTGTTGATCAGTCCAGGAGTGGTAGAGAATCTCGCTAAAGGTCGTTAGCATAAGGCTATCTAGAATCAACTAGAGGCTCACAAAGATAGATGTGCAACGGTTGATGTGAGCGTGTCTGAAGAATCTGGAGTATAGCTTGGAGTCGAAGTGATGTATGCTGAGTGAGTCTTAAGAAACAATCGAATATGGACTATGGAGACAAAGGAGGACGGATGGGAGGAATCAGAAACAAGACGGCGGAGCTGGGTCGATGGATGGATGAGTGCGTGATCAGAGAGCTGCTAGACCAGAACAGTGCAATAATTTCAGGTCTGGCGGTCTATGCTCGATTAGGACAAGAATTGGGGACATCAAATGTTCTAGACACTTGACAAGTTGGCAGCGAATCACCGGTCAACATACATCGACCGGTTGGGCTTTCACGAGCGTCCGAGGGTTGTTCTTGCAAGACCTGGCCTGTACACGAATGCTAACGGACACTCTGAGAAATGGGATGAGTCTTTTTGGCGATGGGGGGCAGAGTGGGAGTGGAAGAAGAAAGTGAGGCAGCGAAACGGAAGGCGCTGACAGACCGCCGGGCCAGTGACAAGACAGGAAGGCACGCTAGCGGTGTTAGCGGTAATTATCGTGCCAATAGGGGAATCTCGTATTGCGTCCGTATGTTTGACTATTTTAGTTCGACTGCTGATAAATACGGGCTACACCAGTAAAGTAAATGTTGTTACTTGTAGGGGCTGCTTAGGGCTGCCCGGGTTATCGCTCACTCAGCAACCCAGTATTCATCCCCTATGCAAGTGGTCAGATACCGGTTTCAACTTCAAGACCTTGGTCAGTCAGGTCACGTCAGTCAATCCTGCTTACTCTCAGTCAGGACTCACGCTCATCCAGTCGTTGCGGCTGAACGGACGGCGGCTTGTTTCAGACTTTCAGTACGTAACTAGACCTTCTGATTGATTTTGATTCCTCGTACGTCATCCAAGCCATAACCTTACTCAGATGATATGACGACTTGATCTAACTATGTGTCCTATTATCGGAGTGGTATTCACTATTGATGGGGATTGCTGGCAGCCGAAGACATGAACCCTATACACTGCAGTACGGAGTTGTTAACTGCTCCGTACCCATGAGCGTTAGGACAGTTCTACTTTACCGGAAAATAACCCCCATCATGGATCATCATACATGATCCAAACCTAGAGGGCCGTCAAAATCAGATGAGAGGCTGATCTCACAGCCCAACAAGGGCAAACGTCTGGATCAATTGGTCGGATATATATAGACCGGTTCTAGATCCCCGGATCGCCGTGGTCATCTGTATCCTCAGTCCGGTTTGAGATTGTATCCTGGGGATGTCATCTTCAACATTAATCCAGGGTATAAGTGAGCAGCAGTGTGTTTCAATCCGTTGATTTAGAAGATTGTGCAGCACCGAGCATAGTTCTATCAAACCATAACCAGTGGACCAAGGACCGGCCCGTTGCGGACCCCGATTCAGCCAATCACCATCGCACTTCCTTTACCCTGCGTCATTTTTCACGATCTCATTCTCCGATCTCGTATCCTGTTCAAACTCCAAGGATATTCACTGCCCAATAATACTCATAGTCAAGGGCATTCCCAGATCGGGATTATGAACAAATCAGCAGCAATCGGACGCTGTCTTAAAAATGTGCTCTTACTAATCATGCTCGTCCGTGTCAGATGATTCCGATTCCCTCTTGACAGGCTGTACATTCATATTTCTTCAAGAATGGACGGGTATGCCCTGGATGCTGACTGAAGGTATCATGCATATACCCCCAACTCATAAAGTTCAGGTGCTAACATGGCGCCCAAGCCGCGGTAATCATTCTCATACAAAGACTGTGTGTTCGGCGCAATGTCGATGTAGCGTAGAAACTGGTAAGTCGTTAGCAAGCGAACTAGTTTAAGCACTCGCGCTAGTTAGTTGAGGCAATGCATTGCCCGCTACAGGGTTGCAATTGAAGTGCCTTCAAGGTAAGGCCGTTATTTCAGGCAATAAGGCATGAACAAATCTCTGTCCATCCAAGTCCTGGTGAGAGCGACTGAGTAACCAGTCTATCTTGATAAATGTATCATACCTACATATGTAGTAGAACGGACATTTACTCAAGTACAACCAGATTCTCCTTCATGTATGATAGAGACCTCTGACGAACGTACAGCAACCGAGTTACTTAAAGAGGTACGTCTTTGAACACTCAGCTTTTTCGACCCCATTTAACCCCCCTCAACCCCCAAGGCCGATATCACTTTCTTCACGTAAAATATGCTCATGCAGTCCGCGTTTTCTTCGATGAAGCATCCATCGCGTAATTCTGCTGCTTCAACGCAAGATAATCATGCAAACGACCAGCAATCCGGAACTACCACAAGCCCTATGCCCCAAGGTTAGGAACTTCCGAAGGGGAGCGGATGCCGAAAGGCGGGCCAGGAGCTCCGCGCCCTTATCTAGTCGCCGAAATGATAGAACTGGTTGACGATCATAACTATCAGCTCAGATTAATTATTAAGCTACAGGAATATTCAGCAGTATGTTTGCAATTTCGTGTCTGTCAGAATATCGGTTCAGCATACGGCAGGACATTGAGTGATGACTGTTGAGCACAATCTCTAATAGGACGGGAAGGGTCCAATCGTTGCAGCAGATGGGATACATTAAAAGAACAAAGACGAAGACAAAGAACATAGCTACATGATATTGCCCCGCGGCCTCAATTCATCAATTCATGCTGAAATTTTGCAAGCAACATCAGAAAAATGGAAGGAAACGACCCCTTCATATTCGGCCCCGACGCCTCAAGAGACATGGAAACCCTACACGCCTTCCATTACGACGGCGCATATCAATCCAACCATCCACACGAAATTTCGAGCTCATGCTACCTCAACACGCCAGAGGCTCCGTCGTCTGACGACGCGGTGACGGACTGGTCGAATCTGCAGCTGTCATTAAACGGGATTTCATCCCCGAGTAGTCAGAGCAGTGTCGCTGCAGCAGCAGCACATGATGCCAATATATTCCAAGAGACGTTCTTATCGCCGCACCATCACAGCCCACAGATTAGCAATTTGACCATGGCGATTGAGGATATGAAGCATAATCACGCTGGGGCATTATTTGATGCTATCCCTGCGTCCGATGCCCTGCCTATGCATCCTCCGGACGTCGAACAGAAACCAGAAGGCCGAATGACAAAACAGAGTCTTCGCGCGCTCAAGGACTGGATAAGTCTGCACGGGGATGCGGCGAAACCTACAAAACAGCAGATCCATCGCTTGCAACGACGCACGAATCTGTCTGCAGAGCAGATATTGAATTGGTTCAATCATTCGAAGCGGCGGACTGAAAATTTCAACGTAGGGCATTCTCAACCTCAACTGGAAACATTGGGTGCATTGGCACAAGATGTATCGTCTGGCAACGCGATTGAACGACCACCTACGCCCGCAGTTCGAGATATCGTTTACACACCCACCGCGACCCTAGGTGACATGGACCCTATGGAACGCTGGGAAAACTCACCACCGGAACACGAGGCCGCACTGGTCAGCGACATCGCAAAAGCATTATCCCACTCCCCTTTAGCATCCAACAAAGTGTTAATCACATCACAAGCAAAGAGTGCTCGCTCGGCGTCTCGCGCAGGTGACTCCGCGTCTACACGCTCTTCTATGAACGGCTATCATCGTAATCTCTCCACCTCATCTCTCGACTCCGAAATGCCAGGCTCAATAGCCTGGTCCGATCATTCAGCCACATCGGCGCAATCAGGTCGATCCGGGACAGCTCCCGAATACCGACGACGAGCACGCAAACGACGCACAAACCCACTATCACGCGGCATAAACAGTCTACGACGTCACAACGTCCCCAAAACCTTCCAATGCACTTTCTGTACGGACAGCTTCAAAACGAAATACGACTGGTCCCGTCACGAGAAATCCTTACACCTTGCCCTAGAGTCATGGACCTGTTCCCCCTTCGGGTCTGTCGTCCGCGACGACACAACCCAACAAACCTACTGTGTATACTGCAACGCCCCCTCCCCAACAGAAGACCACCTCTCCACCCACCGCTACCTAGCCTGCGACGGCCGCCCAGAATCCGAACGCACATACTACCGCAAAGACCATCTCCGCCAACATCTCCGACTCGTTCACAGCTGCCGCTTCGTGCCCAGCATGGAACAATGGAAACGAACCCCAGAATTCGTCCGCTCTCGCTGCGGGTTCTGCGACGACAAAGTCCTCACAACCTGGCAAGCGCGCATCGACCATTTAGCCGGCCATTTCAGGGCCGGCGCATCAATGGCCGAATGGGTCGGCGGTTGGGGGTTTGAGCCGCATATCCTGAGGCTGCTCGAAAACGGGATGCCGCCGTTTCTGATCCATCAGGAGCGAAAGACTGTTGCGCCGTTTAGTGGGTCGATCTCATTATCTAGAAAGCAACAAAAAAGTTCTGCAGCAACAACGGAGGAAGCAGACGGAGAAGACGAAAAATCCAAACCAAAGACATACATCAACCAATACTCCTACCCGCATAGCAGCGACATCTCCTGGTACGACTGTCTCGAGACTCAATTGTCGACGTATATCAACAACACCATCACGACCGAGTGCAGAATACCAAACGACAGAGAAATTCAAGATCAGGCGAGGCGGTTTGTCTACGACGGTGATGATCCTTGGCATCAGACTATTGCTGACAATGAGCTGTGGTTGGAGTATTTCAAGGAGAGGTATGGGTTTGTTAGAACGGATACTTATTAGTTAGTTCTGTTGATTGTATTATTACATATATGAATATTTTTGCATCGCTACTCTTTACATAGCATATAACCCTTTCAGCATATGCAACTTTGGAATGGAATATATTTCTCGTATAAGCGGGTATAAAATTTTAAGAATACTTCTCCCCATCCCATTTTGCCCTCACCCCTTTCCTCGCAGCCTTAATCTTCAAAAAATTATAGGCAATCACACTGGCCATAATAGCAACCACCCCACATATATTCACACTCGTCAATTTGTCCCCAAACACCACGCCTGCAACACTGATAATGACCACTTCTTTGAGAATTCCGCAGACACTCAACGTGACCACCGACGATCGTTGCAACAACGCAAACTGCGAAAGAACCATACAAAACGCCAAACACCCCGGAAGCAGCAACAACGAAATTGCAGTCGTGGTACTTCCGCACGTCTCGGACAACGCATACAGCGCGTCGAGGATCTCGTTCGGATCTTCGACGGAGATCGATATACCAATGAGCGTGATGAACACCACGGGGCTGAGATGGAATAACATCGATACTGGATTCGATGTTGCGGGGTGTTTGAGGATCAATAACTGCGACAAAGCCCATCTGAACCCTGAAAAGAATGCGGACCCTGTAACGAGGGCGAATCCCGGTAGACTGAATGTTACCTCGCCCAGGACCATCATGACTTCGCCTACCGTCATAACAGCGATGATAAGCGCCAACCTCGCCGAGGGCCGTTCAAGGCCGAATAGGAATGCAAATAGCAGTATAAAAACCAGCGTGGAGGATTTACACGCCGTCATAAACGTCAGCGACGAAAATCGTAGTGACATATTTCCCAAACCCATGTCGAGGGCTGTCGCGACGCCGCCGGGGATCAAGTGGATGAGATATAATCGTTTAAGAGACATGTTGCCGCCTTTTTGTAAATCAGCGCCTGGCAGGACGGCGGGTGAAGGTAGAGTCGCGTGGTTATTGTTGTTGTTTCGCTGAGGTCGGAGCGAGGGAACGAGATAGAGGAAGAAAGCAGAGAGGACGAATTGGACGGCTTGATGGAGGCTGGTCATGAACAAGGGGAAAGGAAAGGAGATGATGTTGCCGGAGAACATCCATTTGTTGTACTGCGAGCGTTTCAATTAGCATGTGTCATTCCTGAGAGAATGAAAAGACGTACGACAGAAATCGCCAAAGAAAACATATGCCACAACACGGCCAACAGGGCAATACTGAGCGCATTATGAATGAAATCCAGATCCGAGAACAGATCGCCGACCGTCCGTTTGGTATACAGCACAAAACTGTCTATAGAGGATGTTCGTCGATGCGACTGTGACGATAAAAGACCAACTTCCTCCGCTGCACCCAGACTGATATCGTCATCCGACGAGTCGAAAATACTGATTTCGTACGTATCTGTCATTGTGTCGGATGCAAATGAGTGTATAACGAGGTTGGTAGGTAGGTTAGGATAAAAGGAAGTTGACGGTAAGCGGTGAGCGTGTAGCCATTCGCACGCAGTAAGTTCGGTCGGTCGGTCGGTGGTTGATCGTGAGGAGGCGTCAAGAATGGTGGAAAGAGACTACAGGGAGATGGTGAAATATTTCCAAGTCATTCCTCAGCTCTTGGATGAAAGGAGTTGAGGACTTTTCAGGTCTAAGTCCAAAATGGAAGCAAATCCCTTTCTTTCAGTACCTTGGTTCATAACCCGAAACAATACATGAAAATATCCGCCGCGCTCCGAGTCACTCGATTTTGTAGGCAGACAAGTAACAGGTTTAACAGGTTAGCTTATTGTGGATCGCTGTGGCTCGGCTTACACCACAGTGACAACAGCTTTTCTTCTCTCTTGAATTCTCTTCAGGTGATGGGTCGAGGGTCCGCGAAATGAACTGGACGAAACGCATTCCGGTGCGGGCGGGTAGCGCAAGGCCAATCAAGGGGCTGAATGGACTATCACCACGTCTGAGACTACGCCGTATGAAGGCTAGACCGGATACTCTGTGTTGGTTAAGCCTTTCAAAACTCAGCCTTCAGGAGGAGGTGGAGAGAAGACGCTCGAGAGAAAACGCGGTTAGTTACGGGCGGGTCACCTGATCATCGATTGAACATGTGAAGAGAAGGACGCTTCATATACGAATTATTCATAGCGGTGTGCTACTCATATCTGATGGATCTTGCTGGTTTTGGAGATGATCTCCCTGACTGTCCAAGACCTGGATTGGAATCAGCGATGATGGCCGAATACATCATGATTCTATTTACCTGATCACTGCGAAGAGAGCGTTGTGCTTCTACCTAAATCATTCGGCCATGCTCCGAGGTCAGTGAGCATCGCGTGCCCCGGAATGATATATTTTTGTTTCTCTGCTATTACCTATAATATTTGAATATTACTAACCACTCTCAAGAATAATATACTTCAATAGACTGCAGATGGCAGATCATCTGACGAGGTCGCGCGACAAGAGAGAGTTTAACCCCGCAATTGGGAAAACATAGACTTGGTAGATCTCTTCGACTACTGCAATTGCACATTCAACAAAATCTTGGGATATTTCTGGGCGTATTGGCATCAAGCAAGGGTTGTCCTACTATTGACTGACATGTGTGACTTGGCTAGACTAATGGTGTATCATTCGCATTCTCATGGATATAACATCCTCTAGAACTACACCAATGAATAGAGTTAGCTAGATCATCCAAGAATTTCGGTTCCGGTTCAAGTCTTGGATAGCCATTAGACCGGGATTCGAAAACTGCCGAGGTAGATCTGGAAGTACTTGAGCTCGTGGTTCTGTATAGCCAACTACAATCTTAGACAGTGCCTTCAAGTTGTTTATCCCGGTCGGCATAATGTATCCATGTTTCTAACGTGGTATCTTCTGGATGTTGATCCGGTCATATCTGGTATTTCTGATAGGTAATTCGTGTAAAGGTTAAACAGTGTCTTGCTTCCAAGGTTTGTGTCTCGCGTTCCTCACCTGCTTGGTCAAGTTCCTGCTGTATGTCAGGTTAAATAGACACCACACATGAGCTCCTTCAGGAATCATGTTAATACTAGATGAAAATACCAAACAAACATACCTAGGAGCGTACCAACTTGACGTGCAGTTTCATACCACGGTTCCGGCTTACAAGGCATGCGGCCTGCCCAAGCGTATAGCCCTAAGGCAAACCCTATCCCGGAGCGAAGTCATAGCTGCCGGATATGATCTCACAGTACCTATCCTGTAACGAACTCACCAGAATCGTGGAATCTTCCAATATGAAGTTCAATTAACAATCCACGGACACGGCCCATGAGGTTCCTCGTTGCCCGTTGCCGATATTGACAACCACGGAGGACGGAGCCCTTGAAAGGGCCCGCTCCGCGATGATGGCACGCAGTATTTAAAGCGCTACGAGACACAGCCAACACCGGGTTATTGTCTATCAACATACAAACAAACTTCATTTGACTCTCATCTTCAATACTCGTATCAAAATGGCTCCCATCCACGTTGGCGCGATCCTCTTCGATTACCAGGCGATCGACATCATTGGACCATGCGATCTGCTCAATTCCGCGAGCAAGGCGATCATGGAGGAAATCAATCGCTACACGCCTGTGGATCCAGAACTTCGCGCAAAGGCGCCCGAATTCGTCTTCCACCATATCGGAGAGACCATGAAGCCGGTGCATCTGCTTACAAGCAGTGTAACATTGGTGCCTACGGTCACTGTGGACGACGTCCCTGAATTGGATATCCTCTTCGTCGGTGGGGATAGCCCTCGGTCAACCAATCTGCCTCCAAAGTTGCAAGACCTCATTCGCCGCCACGCTGCATCTGGAAAGCTACTGTTCACGACTTGCACCGGAGCTGCGGTTGTTGCAGCCACCGGCATTCTAGACGGCAGGAGGGCCACAGTCAATTACCTCGAGATGAATTGGCTCAAGAAGGAATACCCCAAGGTCAAGTGGACAAGGGAGAAGAAGTGGATTATTGATGGCAACATTTGGACTGGGAGTGGAGCTGTGGCAGGCATGGACATGGTTGCGCACTGGATCAAAGAGAATTTTGGCCTGGACATTCTTACTCAAGCGGGATTGTCGCTTGATTATGAACCACGCGATGTTGACGGACTTTTCACTGTGCTGCCCCAGCGATACGATTCGGCCGGAAACAAGCTTTCCACCCATGTCTTCCCAGACGAGATCTGAGGGGTATTTATTATGTTTGCTGGGCGGATTAAAGGTCGTGGATCACTTGTCACAATTCTATAGATGATGAACCTGTCATGCTAGAAGTATCCATCAACAAAAGATCATCCAAAAGCTTCTCATCTTCTATCCTCTGGATTTCCGTAGCAATAGCGTTTTGTATTGTGGGCTGACTCGGAGTCTGGATGACGCGGCGCTTTGAATGCCGCAATGCAGGGCAACGGTGCAGCCTTGGGGCAGACGAGGCTGTGTTATTCGAGGCGTTAAGCTCGTGATGAGCGTGGCGACTATCAAGAACCTGTGCGAGATTCTCTTTTGCCAGCGCATAGGAGGTTTTCACACTTCCCATGACCTCTGGCAGCCTTGAAAAGAGGCTCTTGGTGGGTATTTGCCTGTCTGGCGACGGCTCAATAGCCTGTAGATGAGACGACAGTGTAGTGATGTATTCTTGTAAATCCACAGTCTGCTGTGCAATCTCCACGTTCCATTCAGGTACTTCTGGCAGTCCCACAGATAACCTGTACAACACAAATATCGTCACGATAACCTGACACCACACGGAAAATGGCAAGCTATTGTGCTCCGCAGTAGGAATTGTAAAAAATGAATCGAGATATTCTTTTGCAGAGCTGACACATTTGATCAAATTGCTTATGACCATTGGAGGCGCAGATAACATGGTGGAATTTTCCTGGGGCTTTGGAGAAAGCGGTCCTCTCTGCCCATAGCGATATACCAAGCCCATTTCTTGAATCCGAATCTTGACGGTATGATAGCTATTGATCAGTAATACTATGAATCTTCAATCAGCTAAATAGGAAGCTCGGGAGCATGAGAGAACCCTACCCGTGCTGCGAAGATCCGTCGATAGAGACAACCACCATTCTTCTAACCGCATCGCGAATCGTTCAGCATGGATGTGCAGCCGAGGGCCACAGATGCCCTCAGACCGGTAAGTCTCGCAGACTTCCTCGGCAATCTGCAGTACTTTTGTCACTGGGTATATCAAGAGGTCTGTCTCGAATTCCGGCTGTTGCTGCAGCTTCATAGCACATCGAAGCATATCCTCGTCGAGACGGAGATTGCTGAGCCTTCCCGAAGACAGTGCTATTCTATTCAGGTCAGTTCAGGCCTGTTGGCGCTTATCCGAGTGGAGAATGGCATCTTACATGCCAGACATGTAGTAGCAACCTAGATAAGCACGGCACACTTCCCGGATATAACTGTCATCCAGCTCGGTCTGCTGTTCAAGCAAGCCGGCAGCCTCTTGATCGATGCGAAGGTCAATGACCATGCTGATCGCGATCTGTAAGTACAGGTAGTCTTGTTGACTTCCTGGAACAAAGTTGAAATGGAACCTGACTCTTGTCAGCTTGCTTCCAATGTTGACAAAAATAGAAGGCAACGTAGAACCGAGAACTTACCAGGCAAGGTGAACAAGTAATCCCTGGAGCAGATCTAGATCTTTCTCACCAGCCATGACGACCCGCTCACTGAGCAATTCTTTGAATTTTCTGATCAGAGCGTCTTGAAGGTGGCAGTGCTTCGAGGAAGCAGCAGCAACAGCAGCAAGCAATAGGAAGGGGCGATCTTCAGCCATTGATGCAGCAGTCCAGGTATCTGAGAGCCGCACAAATGGAAAGTAGGACGCCATACTGCGGAATTTGTCAAGAAGATGCTCGAGGACGACGGGCCCGAGTCCCAAGTCTGTGATCCACGCGGCGTCAATGGCAGTAGATGCATACGCCGACTCTTCTACGGTATTTTCAGTGGTATTCTGGTTTTCGCTCAACTCCAGGCCTTCGTCCAATATAGGACCGGCCAGGTACCCTTGGCCTATCCATTCGGCTGTTGGATGTGGGTTGTCGCCGAAATTTTCAGAAATAGCAGGCAGTGCAAAACCCGTATCAGCGGGGGTTTGGACTCCATGAAAAGATGCAGTCGAGCGTGAAAGAAGGCCGATGATGTTGGTGAGCTTGGACTCAAGATCGACCAGTCGCCTTCACTCCTCCACTTGTCAGCAAAAATGATCTGTTGCGTGGGGCGCCCTCCATGGTCACTTACGGTTTTGCTCGTTGTGGAACTCGAGCTCGCTGTCTCGGTTCTGGAATCACGCATTGAGAGTTTGATCTGGCACATCTACTCAAATTAGGCTGGGGGGAAGCAGACAGTCAAAGAAGCGACGCGCACTTGGTACAAGGTTTTCCTTCCTCCGGTCGAATGCATTTAACCTTGAGGACACGGCATTTTTCGCACGCTGGTGTCGCTTTCTTCGGTTGACGAGATGAGTCCATTGTTATCAATTGTCAATTACTCATATCTTCCAGAGAATGATGGGAGTTATGAGATAGTGTGAGACACCGCCAAATCAAATCAGCCATTCCAGCTGACAAATCCACATTACTGTAACTAATGGGGTGACTCCATTTACATGCATAAGTTGTAACGGTCAGCTCGACATAGCCTAATGTTGCACTTGCAACCCTCAGGATTGCTTAAATATGGTAGCACAGGTGTACTGCAAAAATTATATGGAGAGAGTTTGAGAGCGGAAACAAGTAAACAAAAGTATCACGTTTATTACCATAACGATCATTATCGTGCTCAGTCATCGCATTTTTTTCTGCTTGTCTCTTCAGAATGGTGCCTCCAGGCCAAATACCATCAACATCGACGGGGTCGCATTGTGGGCACGGTGCAAGATCTGAATAGCCATATATGCAATCCATACACACGCACCCGCAGCAAAATTTCGGTTCCTCTTCCTCTTCAGTTTCGGTTATACAAGAGACACAAGAGTCACACTTGATTTTGCTCTTTTGGCTTGTGATTATGTCATTTTCGGTTGCAGAGAAGGTAGAAAGACTGATATCAGTGTTACTCTGATAGCCCCAGCCGGGAAATGTGCCAGACGGAGTTCCATCTTTCACGTATGTTGCGTAGCATAGTGCTTCATCATCGGGAGATTGCTAGACAAGTAGATGCATGCAAAGCTGCTATTCGAGTATCTCTAGCGGCGCGGTAGTATTTGACTTGAGCCAGAATGGTTCTATCTGACGGTACGGGGCTGGGTCGCAAATGGTACGCCTTCTGAAGGGATCCAATCTACCATGGTAAATAAATTCATTTACGGCCTTGTCATAGCAGGAATATCGCATATTAAATATGTCGTCCCATCTATGATGCACAGTCAACACTGGCCTTTCACCCACTCCGCGCTGGCCCCGGCCTAGTTTGTCGTGTATATTCACAAGCAGATCGTGATAAGCATTCGGGTTTCGATCCATGAATTCCAAATGACTGAGCTCAACAGACCGTACAGAGGTAGGTAAGTCGGCCAGCACGCTAAGGAGTTCGTCGCCTCGCACGAGAAGTCCTGAAAGACCAAAATGTTGCAGCTTTTTCCATTTCTTACTGACTGTAGGTAAGATCGTTTTCAGTGGGACAAGTTGCTCGGGGTCAAAGGGGTGGTCTTCAGGCCAGCTAAAGTGCCGAGCTCTTTCGTAGTTGACGTTGATTTGCAAACTGAAGTGCCTGAGATCCGACGACGCCGCACTTAGGGCACTTTTAAGAAGGCCACTGCGAAACGATGACCACCCTTGCTCTCCAGACGATTGCCCATCGGCTAAGAGGGTCAGGTCAATGCGACTAAATCCTGGGCGCTGCAGCAATGATACTAAGTTGTTATACTCTTCGCATGGTTGGTCGAAGACGCGGCAACTTAGTCCAGTCAGGTGAAGAGTGTGTACATCAACAACAAACTCCGAAACGGTGTGGTTAGGCATCTTCGAAAGTTCATTGGTTATAACACAGAAGCCACGCCACTTCATTTTCTCTTCCTGGCTCCAAGGCTGTACTTTATAAGAGGTCTGTGATTTTGAATCATATGGCGGCCAGGTGTACGGAATAGGGTAGTTGAATTTAGGCGGAAAGGATCGAATCATTGGGGTTTCGTATAGTGGCACATCCAGAACTCCATGAGCTACAGGAGTAATTTTGACCCGCCTCAATCGTGGGAAACGCCGTAGACCATACCTAAAAGCCTTGACGTCGTCAGCAGACTCCAGGACAGTTTTCTGCTGTTGTAGTAGCTGCTGGTAAAATTCCCATGAAACATGAATTGACGGATCTGTTTCCTGGGCTTTCTTCCAATTTCTTCGACTGTTGACGTTTTTTTCATAGGCCTCCTTGAACCACCAAGGAACTCCCTCGTAAGAGCCTGAACCATTTCCCCAATCTTCATCGTCCGAGTCTTCAAGTTCGCTTCCCGGGACATGTTCAATGAGACGAGCATCGTCCCAGATGATCTCAACAATTTTGTGCCGAAATTTCTCGTGATCTGCAATTGCGGGAAATACTTCGATATTAAGCGGATTGGCAGACAGAAATACCCTGTTGAGGCGCAGATGCGCCATCTGGCCTAGCGTCGAACATGTCAGACGCAAATTCTTGATATCGCGGTTAGGCAGATAAGAGAGTATTGATCCCAAGAGTTCAATGGGAAGACGTATGAGTGAACCCATGACTGGGTGACACTCGCAGAGACTAGACCAGTCTGAATAGCAGATAGTATTTTGTGTGGCTTGGGTTTGACTAAGTGGTTACTAACTATTCTAAACTACCGGTATAACCAACTAGCTTGGGGATGTTGGAAAAACTATTTTCTGCAGTTAAATTCGAACTCTAAGAGCTAACCATGCAATCCTGGTGAACTGTTAAATGTATATCAGCGAGCAAAACTTATTGCTACCTAGGTAGAATAGTAGATATGCCGAAGCAGCTATCAAGATGATATTATCTTATCAGTCCTCGATCCTTGAATATATTGTAATATCTACACCCCATCTTGGAGACAGTGCCGGTGATCCCCGCTTCGTTGTAAACCACCTTGTTCCGCTCGTTGATGCCAACTCTGTCCGCAGCGACTCTTGAACTGGAACTACGACCTCAAGCAAGTAAAGAGAACTGCGGCCTGCCCACAAGGATCCTAACTACAGCTCCTCAAGACCAGTCATAGCTGAACGATCAAGATCGAATCCGGCCAAAAACTCACGGTCTCTAATCCAGGCTTCATCTTTGTAGATGTGCGTCAATCTGGGGCCATTGCTCTTCGTATTCCCAAAAGCCATGAAAGAAATCTTCATCTCTTTATAACCCATCAACACACCGCGAACATCGTACACCGACATGCAACCAATCGAGCTCACTTCAACGCACACTTTATCCTCCCATCCTATACGCATCGGTATTGTGGCCTCCGCCCTTAACGTTCTCCAACTAGTATCCGGCATCGGATCAAACTGTAGGTAAGATTCCATCAAAGGTACTGAGTCATCGTCTCGTTTGACTATAACTTTGAATTGATGGTGACACCGCCACTGTAGGAACTGACGGCCGGATAAGACGAGTCGCTCATCCCAAAGAAACAGGTTGATGGATACTGTGCGAAATATGGGTTCGAGGAGATGAGGGTCACCCTCTGTGTAGATTTCGTTGGTTGGAATAAAGATAAGTTCCCCTCGGAGTTTGATTATATCATGGTTGGTATGGGATGGTTTCCTTTGAGCAAGATGTTGGCATTATGATGTTTGAGTGTGTTTACTTCACTGACCTGTCACCGCGCATTTTCTGTAGAGAGTTTAATTCAAGGTACATTTTTCATATGTCGAAAACTCCCATGAAAGATGTACGAGCTTGAGCTAGAACACGACAAGTGATTGAGAACTTCCTCAAAACAGTTCTTCTCCATTCACGCATTACACACATCAATGACCATCTCGTCAAACCGAAGTAGGAATCCCCCAGAACAACCAATCACCCAACGATCCTCGCATCCCAGTGTCTCACAAGCTACATCATATTCAAAGTGTCCTAGACAATCTACATATTGAGTATGGTCGAGTTGTACAATCATCCGGAACATTGCACTTTCCCGATGATTCACATGCTTGGTTTCGGTCCAACCCCAGAACAATCACCCAAGTCTAGCATCTGATGGAACATATACCTTGATTGAAACTTACAAGACAGCACGTTGTGTGTGAGTTCTCTCGTGACGTTGTCTATAAACACGTGATGTAGGAAGAAGAGCGACGTATATTACCCGATTCGGAAATATTGGGGCTAATGTCCACGGTACTTCCTTGTCGAGTCGTTCCTTTCATCTGAAGGACATGAAATGCTCCTCAAAGATATCGTGTCTCAATCACCTGAGTTACACAATAATACACCCAGGAAGGCTTTCCTAGGCCTGGCTTTATCCATTAATCTAGTGAACAAGTCTGCTGCTTGCCTGATTCGCAACGCCGGGAAGCTGTCGTCCCAGAGTAC
Organism: Talaromyces sp. PYS2103; assembly: GCA_023625975.1. Taxonomy (NCBI): domain Eukaryota; kingdom Fungi; phylum Ascomycota; class Eurotiomycetes; order Eurotiales; family Trichocomaceae; genus Talaromyces; species Talaromyces sp. PYS2103. The sequence goes on from JAMAGB010000031.1 coordinate 155,119, forward strand.
AGTCTTGGGTGCCCTCCCTCTTTTCTCGCAAGTACTTATCTTGACTAAGCCAGGTTGTCAATGCTGGACTTTACGTTGGTCTCTAAATTTTTACTATCAACATCTAGAAGCTGGAATATCTACTGGCCAGTAATTCATGAGGACTAGACTGGCATGTAGGATAATCAAGCATCAGAAAAATCGCCATCCAAGTGTACATATAAATTGAAAGTTCTTAGACCCTCATATCGTCTATTCCTGGACTGCTCCCATACAGTCCAGACATGATCCAAGACCCCAAAATATCCCAACCCATCAACTCAGGTACCAATAACCCGGAGGAAGTGGAACAAATAGAAGCCTTATCTCTACAAAACATGCACAACACCTATAAAAAAATGAAAAACCGAAGTAACAGGATCTCAGAAACCCCCAAGGTTCTGGATTGTACGCGAGTTCTACATAGGCTTGGCGTACCTATTGAAAAGTGATATGACACGAATTGCAGTTGAATGAGTACCTAGGTATGCAGGCACCTTGCATACGAGAATTCCGGAGATCCGACGCCATGTGGATTGTAGATCTCGCTCGAGAGATCGTCTACCATGACCATGTCCATTGTCCAATCCGTGAAATTTTCAGGAGAGAGAAGATGATGAGAAAGTAACATACGAGGAGATATTTCCACCAATCAGACGGTCACGCTTGGCTGAGCCATGGTCAAAACTTTAAAGTCCTCGATCTAAAAGGACCAGTCCAAATGGAGTTAGTCGATTACTCTGTGAAGTAATATGATTGGTTGAGGGAGAAAGCTGGTCGCCTCAGATTCCCCAATCAAGATGAACGGGAAATAAGTTAAAGAGGCGCTGCGGCTGAGGTTTTAACAAATTTGCTTGCGTCTCTGTTTATGCGACTATCTCCCCTTGTTCTGTTCTCCTTAAAACATGCACGTCTCATTGCAGGTCTTCATTGCGAATTTCTTGTTCGGAGTATTTGATATTCCAATCAGCAGAGAACGACAAGCTTCGAACTTTGGCCGCATTGAGTTAGACTGGCCGCAATAGAAAACCTAATCCGGAAGCAGACTAGAGCTGGTCACCGTAGCGGCTGTGATTGGCTGTAATATCGGAGCTAGTCTATAAGCGGCTAGACTAATCTTGTCAGCCAGATTCACTGTCGATGATTCTATCCTGAACTCATTCATCTCTCCCGACTACTACATTCCCAGCATCCTAGTCTATCCTTCCAGCACGCCCTCGTGCCTCACGCGCGCTTTGGAGAGCGCCGCGACATTTTCAGGGTGTTTTCATCTTCATTATCCATACGATACGGACAGTTAAATATGGAATAATTGCGCAGATTGATCGCACGCTACCATCTTGCATCCGTACCAGATTCGCTCCTTGCACGACGTCGCCATGGATTTTTCCGAATTCAAATCTTCGAGGCGCTGGAGCGACCTCCCGCGAAAGATTTCCAGTCTTTCCCGAATGACATATATGATATTTTTGGCAGTAACTGGATTGTTTTTGGTCAGTTTGTCATGGATACTTCTACAACCGCCAACATTGGCTTCATCATCCTCCATGGAACATACGACCGGAAACGCACCTGCAGCTGCCCCCACGGTTGATCACTTACCAAGTCCCAGTCCCAGTCCCACCCCGGAGCTTTCATCAGTCACTATTCATCAATCCGACGAAGGCACTAGCCATGTCGACCACTCTGCGGCGCCGCTGGTAAAGCCCGACGGGCTTCGTATCGTTGGGGTCGTTTTCTATGGGCGTCGCGATCGCTCATCGTTACTCGAATGCTACCTGCGAAAGAATCTGGCATCTTTTGGCGGCTGGTTAGATGAAGTGATTTGGGCTGCCAATACCGAAGATCCCGATGATCTGGCGTACGGAGAACACATAGCAGGGACAACGGACGAGTATACGTTTCTACCCATCAAGAACGAACAAAAAGAGGACGGGTATTTGAATATCTATACACACGCCTTCACAGAGCCGGATACGATATATGTCAAGATGGATGACGATATTGTGTTCATCGATCAAAGCGCTATCCCGCGAGTTGTCATGACATTAGTGAACAATCCACGAGCACTATTGGTGTCGTCTAACGTGGTCAATAACCCGGCCCTAGGCTGGGTGCATTATCACATGGGTGCCGTGCATCCATATGTGCCCGAAGTCCGACCGGACAGCGACAATATCGCCACAAAAGAAAACGGTGTTTGGCGTGCCTCAGATCTGCCTTCGTGGTCGGGAGCAGAATGGGAGATGCCCGAACTAGACCACTTCTTTTCATTGTTTGGCGTCAATGACAGGGCAAACGTACCCATTCATCGATGGATACCGACACGAGACCCCAGTTTGTTATATATGACACCCGTCGCCAAATCGGAGTATAATGCATTTGGCAACAATTTATTTTTCTGGCCTCTGGCCGCACAAGCACACTACTCCTTGTTGCAAAATATCGAAGAGAAAAGGCTAGGACGGTATTTCATGGTCCATGGAAGTGACGAGGAGGCAGTCAGCACCTGGGACATGAGGGGCAGTCGCATCAGTATCAATTTCATGGTTATCAAAGGACAGGATATTATTGATAATTTGCCGAATTTGAGGGGTGATGATGAAAATCAGCTTACTGTGGAACTCCCAGTAAGCTTGAATCGAGGTAAGTCAATGTCTACTCTTCTACTACTCTAAGCCGCTTACTCACAGATACGCAGCTGTTTTGGTTGAAACCACATCGGTTGTATCCCATTTCTCTTTTGGTCCACAGAAGAATCTTGCCAAAACCGACATTCTTGCTCGGTATCACAACTACGCCAACCAGAATATCTGCCCTAATGCCATTTTGGAACCTGAGATTCTGCTTGCCACCGATAAGATGCCTGGTGTTGACGCTTGAACTCGTCAACGACGTTTAATTTCGAAATAATACTACAAATCTATCCAGTTTGATGGTTAGGAGATTCTGTCCACATCAATAAGCCATCGTTTTCTTTTTTGTACATATTCACTTTGGTCCGTTTGTGGCAACAGTCCAGTTCTACCTTAGGCAAATTACGCCTACAGATACCCCGACAGGTTGGATTAATTGCTATATGAACGGAACGATCTATTCTGTTTTATTTTCGTGTGACATGTCTTGTGTCTGGATTTGTCGCGATTTTATTTCTGCTATACAAGCGCTTATGGTTCTGCAAGCTTTTGGAGGCATTCATATCTTAGGTGTTTGGCTGGATAGAAATTATAGACTTTCTCTATTACTTGCTGTTTCCTATGCACCGAAATCTCTGAGCAACCCCATGTCTTCAAACTACTTGCCCTAGTACATATTATGCACTCAAAACACTGCCGATTTGCAATATTGAGCATCTATGAAGAACCACAGTCGCGGGACTCACTGGCCTGAAAGCCCGTAAATACCTACGACAGGCACAGAATCATGATGGTTAATGGAAAACAGATAACTTATACGTGAAATTGCAATGCCAGAACCCGAACACTACAGAAACGAATACGTAATTTCATTCTAGAAAATAAGTGCCGAATCAATTCTCAAAATCCCCTCTTAGTCGACCATTCAACTCTCTTACCCTGCCCTCAGACTCTCCCAGAACGTAGCACACATTGATTTTCTTGTGTAACCATTGTAAGTGCCTGTATGTCTTGTTTCTTTATTTCTGCCCCCAAATCTGTTCAATCCTGATGTTCAATCCTTGGCTTTTGATGGAGCCACTCAATCAACGTCGGCCAAAAGAGAGTTGGAGGGCGCCACTGGAACAAAGAGGTTTCTGCCCCTCCCACCGGCTTTTGTATGGTCCTTGGGCCACTTAGCTCAAGCCTCAAGAGGTTCTAGAGCTGAAAGAGGTGACACTAAACCAGACCAAAGTAGTAAGTCCCTCATTTCATTCTGGGCCTACTTTCAATGTGCCGATCTTGCAACATCAGCGCCGTTTTTCACTCCGTCTACCTACTTCTACCTGCTGCAGGTGCGTCAAATATGCCAAGGACAAGCAGTTTCCGATTTCAATTCAGATATTATTGATCGCTTCAGCTGCCCGTGCTGTGGGTTCTTGCTCTTTTCCTGGAGGAGTTACTCTTCACATTCAATATAAGTTCAAACAATAGTCAATACTATTCGCGGTGGAGTTATATGTAACGCAATTGATGTGGTTTGCTTGAAAACAGCTGGTGGTTTCCTCGAGAACTATTTTTCGTCTTATTTCCGGCTCGAATATTTTTCTGTTACCAGACTCTTCCGGCTTTTGAAGCATCGGCCACTACAACACTTCAGAGAGGATTTTGCGCCCCCAGGACTATGGGGTCCAATTCGCCGTGCTTAGGGCGTGATAAAAGAGAAACAATTTTTTAGTTTAAACGATATTAGGCCCAGGATATGGGCACCTCGAGAAAGTTTCATACAAAGACGCGGAACGGATGTACGAACTGTAAGAAGCGGCGGGTCAAGGTATGGCTTTCTAACCCAATATCTCATTCCTGCATTTTGCAATCCAGTCCTTCGCGAATTTGTATGTGTGGTATATGATCATGACTGACACCCTGCTCATCAGTGCAACCTTCAAGCACCACAATGTCATCACTGCAAGAGACGTGGCGAAGAATGCAGCTTTCAACTCAAGAACAGCGACAATGGAGAAACCATCAAACCAGATACCCAGAAAGGCCTTCAAGATAACGGTGGCTATCCCGACAGAGACAAGAGCGAGCAGAGTGTCTCTTCCCCTGTCTCGCGCAAACAGCCCGAACTTCTAAGAGTGTCACCAACCCGATGGCCAACCCTTGATTTTGAACAATCACGACTAAGATGGCACTACAACACATTTGCAGCCAATTCCCTCGCCCTTTTACAAGAAGACCCGCGCCGCGTCAAGTTGATTTGGAAAGGCGAGGTATCCCTAAAAGCTGAACATGATCCCTGGCTCGATCACGCCACCATGGCTATTGCAGCACTGCACATCTGCCACCTGGAGCCTCCCGATGCCGAAAATTATTATAACGCTGCTTATAAGAACTATCGTAATGCGGTAGTAGCCTTTCCCAAGGCAGTCAAGGATATGAATCCACAGAACAGCGTCGCAATTCTATCCTTTTCACTGCTGGTCCTGATGTTTCAGCTGGGTATTTCGTGTGTCCCCGGTGCAGGACCGATGTCCGATGCGTTTCCAGCTGTGGACGCATACAATGCCATCTCCGCTTTACGAGGAACCTGGTCGTTGATCGATCAGCTCGGCCCTCATCTTGCAAAGAGCCATTTGAGCGCTCTATTCGTACATCGCAAACACCTTCGTTTCGAGGTCTTGGACGAAAGTCACGAAAAGATGATAGAATATCTCACATATCTGAATGATACCGTCGATTATGGACAACCAGATACACAATGTCGCACCGAAAGCGATCGTCAAACTTGCGGTCAGGCTATCACTGTACTTCGGTTTTGGTTCAGTATCATGGCCGCGAAATTACCGACTACATGGCTGCTGTTAATCTGGTGGCCCGCCGGAGTCTCCCCTGAGTTTCTGACATTATTAAAAAATAAGGATCCGATGGCCCTGATCATCGTCTGTCACTGGTGTGCTGGAATGCACCGTATACCGTCGAAATGGTACTTGGACGGATGGGCGAAACGCATGTTGAGGGCAATGATGGACTTGTTGGGCCCGGAATGGATCTCTGCGCTCCAGTGGCCTATTGATGGAGTTTTTCAGGGTGTGGACGAGGAATCTTGAAATGAATCAGTCTTGCTTGAACTGTATATGACTCAATGTGTGGATATAGATATTGATGAAGCAGATGCGGACCTGTATATACAATGCCCAGGTGGCTAAGAGTTATTGATTCTGCCAGCTGCGAAGGCAACACACGTCCTCGAGAAAATACTTAGGAACCTGAGTACTTTGGCATGTACCTATTATCTACCTAGATAGGTAGTTTGGATTATTTTAACCCAATCACTCCGTACTCATGTACTCCATATCGAGCCCGGATCGGATATTGATTGCTTGCATCCATGTAACAAAGACATGGACATGCCCCTAACTGGTGCTACTTAGCAATGCACTTGGAGATTTATTAAAGTCTGTGGACATACTACGCAGGAGCAGGTAGTTTGCACCATCACTCGAATTTACCTAGGTAGGGAACCAAAATGACTTAAGCCAGAATCTGTAACTACGTTCAACATACAATGTATCAGCATGGGATTCAAATACATTAACCCTCCCCACTAGTTCGTAATCTGTTACCTCGTAAGACGAAGTTAGAATTATCAAACGGCTTGTTCAAATGTTACTTAGAGGAAAATAAACCCGAATCTCCGACGTCTCATATCGGGCGCTTGCGCATCTGTTTGTACATGTATGCTCATTGTTCTTACCCCTGGTTTCTGACTCCGGACCTTTGGAGACAACACACGTTACAGCTCTTAAATGGCGGAAGATAAGTGTCTGCAATATACACAATTAATAATCGACTTGGAAGCATCTTTGCATAATGTTCAATTTCCTTCATACAGCCACCCTCGCACTTGGCAATTTGCGTAAGACTGAGATATAACAACTCCCCTACCTATCACCGCAGTCAAAGCTGGTACCGAAATCATAATCTCATACCAGTGATGCAACTGATTGATTGTATGATTCAAAGTCCGAAGTAAAAGCTGACATGGATGGATTTTGACATCCCCAGGGACCAAGAAGAATACTTATAAATATGTACACTGAGACGGTTGTATTTTCTTTTGTTCTGTCATCGCAAACACCATTCCCTTAATTCTCTCTAACGACATTCATTACGATCAACTGGTTCTGTGAACTGGTATTTATCTGTCTCTTCTGATTCTTATCACCCATTCCCTTTGGAAGTTCATCATTTCTGGCCGGTCCGGAAAGTTGCTCTTCTTATCACTTGAGAGAAAGAATTTCGAGGAAGTCATATATTGATCAATATGTATCCCAAGACAGCTTTTGTGTATCTCCTTGCAGCCGTTGCGGAGGCTCGGTAACTACCCTTATCAACATCCAGGAATGGTCCAAGTGAACTGACTTTGTGACCATCATCTAGCTTCGGACAAGAGCAAGGCAATGGTGCTATTGCGGCTATTGGAGCCCTGACAAACCTCGGCCAGCCTGGTCAGGCGGCTACTCTTTCTGGTGGCTCAATTCAGTTCCTGCTTGCAGCAGCTAATCCGTGTGGAAGTAAGACTCAGTCGAGCCCAAGGATAGTTATTATTTCAGGGACACGAGTTAATGAGCTTCAACAGAGCTGGTCCAAGCGGACAAAATTGTCGCCCAACTGGGAACAAGCGATGCCGCCGTTGCAGCAGCACGCGGTCTCGTCGCCGCTGAACAAAATTTCAACCCTTTCGTCGTTAACGTCCCATCTATCTGTTCTGACCCTACTCTACCAACAACCGCTGCTCTCCGTGGTGTTGTTCCGCTCATCGACCCAGCCGTTGTCGGACAGGATATTGAGAATGCGAATTCTAACACCTCAAAGATCACCCCTTTTGATGCTACAGGTTTGAGTGTCGCTCAAGTCATGGTAGCTCATGGCTTTTCCAACTTTACTGCTGTGTCTCAGGATGGAACCAAGGTTGCTGCTTCGGCGCTTGGAACGGCGGCCGCGGCTGGTACTGGCTCTGCGACTGCTGCTGTATCCTCCACTGCCGTTGCTGCAGTTGCTTCTTCTTCATCCGCAGCCCTTAATGCATGCGCAGCTCCAACGACACTGGTTACTGTCGCTAGCTCTGTTGTTGCAGCAGCAACATCCACTGCCACTGCTTCGTCGGCCGCAGCAGGATCTTGTACTGGTTCCGGATCGACTTTGACTTGCAACGCTCCTGCAGCAGGTGCCAGAGCAGTCTCCGATCCCGTCACTGGAACCTTTGATGGCTTCGTAGCATCCACCATCGCCGGCCTGGATTTCGGTCTCTGTGTCCCCACCATGAAGTTCGAGACTGGTCTAGATGGCCGTTCAACCACAGAATCTACCTTTCAAGCCATCGACCCCCTGGTAAACAAGGGTCAAGAGGAAGCTAAGAACCCCCTCATCATCGCCAACAGGATCCATGATCAATTGACCAATGTTTGTGGTGCGAATGCGGCAGCTAAGAGTGCCGCTGCTGCTGCTCAGCAAAAGATTGCTAGCTTAGGAACGAAAGATGCCAGCACTGCGGATGCGTGGAACTCGGCATTGGGATTTGCGGGCACAAACACCAACCCCGACAATGCACCTAAGGCCGGTCTGGTCGGACACACTTAGGTGATTGGAACAGTGAGGGAACATGGAAGTTGTAGTCTTGTCGACTATAATGAGATTGAGGAATTATGAAAGGAAACTGTGTTGCGACGGAGTGATGGTGTATATGTAGAGCAACGATAGTTGAAATAACGGTATCTACATGAGATCCTCCTATGATACACGCTTAAATTAGGTCAGACTGTTAGAATTTCACACGAGCAAATTGCTATTATTACCTTGCTTCTACACAAGAGGAACATTGGTGCCACGCTGGAGGGCATGATCCACCTCTTCCCAGATTTTATCTGCAAGTTGTTTCACATCACCCGCACTATCTGGTAGTGTACTATGATCAAAAGTCAATAAGGTTTCAGGAGCACAAAGGGAATGGTTTGGAACTTACACGCCATGAAATTCGTCGTCAAACCAGAATTTCCCATGTCGTTCTCGTTCAGCTAGTGCTCCGCTCACAAGAGTCCTCGCCCCCTCTTCAGTTCGCCTTAGGGGCTAATTTAGGTTATCTCGCACCGGAACGGCCCGATCTCCGCAAACGATCCGCTTGTAAATGCTTGTCTTCTTACGTCAACATTAATCGTTCATGGGAATGAAAGAGAAAGCCCCATGGAGAATCATAATCGAGTCCGTCTCAAGCAAGTCGAAATTAGCACTCCAGCTGAAGCAGTAATCACCACACAATAGTCAGCTGCGTTATCCTGGATAAGGGGGAAGCTGCATACCTCACATGCAGCTAAACCTCGCGAAGCACAAAAATATTGCATAAGAGATCGTCTATGTTGTCCCCGTCTTCATTGGGATATTTTGCCCCGAGACGTTCGTTCCGGTCTGACTGAAGGTTCCGAAGATATTGAATCATGTTGTTGAAAGTAATTTCTGCTGTCTTCCTTGCTGTTGGTGTCGTTCAATGCCAGACACCCCCCGGATTTGAGCCGTCTACATCGCACAAGTTGGGAGTCAAGTTCGGCAAGAAGATCGCCGCGCATCAGGGAAATACGCTCGACAAGGCTGGTAAGCAACAATTACAGCGCGCTCTGCCGTTTAAAAGAATCACAACATCCAAATATATAGAATTATTAAATCACGAATTCTACAGATACTCAGAATATACCACACTTGAAGATCAACCCACCGACCGATGACGCCGGAAATGCCTACCATTTTCAAACGACCATTTCCTCATCTCACTATATCGTCTTCATGATCGACCTCGACGTCCCTCAAAATGATACTACCGTCCCATTCCTACATTGGTATCAACCTGATCTCAACCTAGATCCCAAGACAGGCAGACTATTCCTCCCTAAATCGAGCGATCTTTCCAAGGCGGAGTATTATGGACCATCACCACCACCGGGACCCGCGCATCGTTACGTCGAATTGCTTTTTGGCCAACCGTCACACTATGAGTTTCCGTCGCAATTTGAGAAGTACCTGGATAAGAAATCATCGGCACGAGTGGGCTTCGATATCAAAGAGTTTGTGAAAGCGGCGAAACTGAAAAGGCCGATTGCTGGGAATTGGTTTTTGGTCCAGCAGGTGGAGGATGATAATGAAGAGCTGTGATACTTGAGGATGAAAGCATGGACTGAGATAGCGGATCTTTAGAGCGAGACTTGATGCTTTAGAATGTTACGAGATCCTCGAATGGCATTGTCAATCCGTGTTACGTCAGCTCGAGAAGCCGACTTGTCCGTATGCGTTACTATAAGATTAGTCAAAGTGCCCATTAAGTTCAGTTTGATAGGAGCATGCCATACGTAAGAAGAACAATAAACTCACGATTTTCTGTGAACTCCATCATAAAAATCCATCCGCGATCTTGGACCACCAGCTCTCCGAGGCCTTGTCACCCACACATTCGGGATGTCTACACTTCTCATCCGCAGTATCCAGAATCCATTCTCGCTTTCCACAGCATGATTGATCACGCCGTGGCCGCATTCGTTTCCTCTGACAATCAAGAGAATGAAAATGTATTTTCCCACATGCACTGTTGAAATAACACACCTGCCGACAATGATGAGCGACCTGCCATTTTGCCGCTATATAATCAAAGTACGATTTGAATCCTCTGCGTTGCACGTTATTCTGCGCGAATTCCGGATTGTGATTGTGATTATCGTCGTTGCTTGAGAGGCTTTCTCCGGCGCAATTGATACACAGGTACTGTATTACCCTGACGGGATACTGACAGGGCCATTTTGTGATATCGAGATGTGTGACACATCGCTCGATGACCGGTGGTTCGATGAAACCACATCTATAGACTTGAATCGTTTTTCGACATCGAGGGATGGTGTCGTCGCCCGGATCCTTGGAGATGATTTGTGATATGACCGGGTAACTGCTGGAAATGATTGGCATTATAAAAACCAGCTGTGGCTCGCCTACTGGGGCTTGTTAGGGCGAAGATATGGTGGGAATTTTAACACTAAAACCAAACTCAAGACAGAATATGGAAGACATGATTTGCAATCTCGAAAATGGTTGTGGGAATATGACTGATGCTGAATATGAGAGTATGATGGAAATTTCATACTGACACATCACCAGGCATGTTACACACGATTTGGCTACTGGCAGGTCCCGAACTTTAGATGACAGAAAATACCTATGGCGCTTTTGTTTTGCCGGCCGTAAAGTAATAATTCCGAATGAATGACTCTTGGATTGTTTCCGAAAAGAGTGATCGGATCAGATGACAATGAATTCGGGTGCCTTTACCAAGCAGCAACTCGGAATAATTCGATAGCTTTGTTGATTAGTGGCTGAGGTTGCTGTCACTATTGTTTCTGAGTCAAGAACTTACGCGACTTTCTGACGATATCTTGGGTAAACCACTGTATAAAGTGTTAGACTTGTGCCGTGAGTCAAGACAACTCTAGATGGCTTCTTCTGCTTCTGAGAGGGCAAACATTCACTAGTGAGATATTGGATCAAATTATTTAGAGAATCGGTCTCGTGTATAGAATTCATAGTCAATGTCTTCCAGGTTGGCATATCGTGAGTTCCAGTACCGAGGTAGGCTTAATGACATTTCAACATATACCTAGGTAACTTACGAATGAATGATGATTAATTGCCTAGGTAGTTGGAATTCCCGCATGATATTCAATAGATACACCGGGGCAAGCCAACCAGTGGCCAATTCAGAACAAGACCGGGAATATACCTTGTAAATGTTACAGAATTATGCCAATTCCTGCTACTTTGTGCTACACGGTGTTACAATGAGCGATGCTTGGTCAGAATGTACCAGAAGCGTTACTTCCATGATTCAACGTCAAGCTGAGACGCCCATTAGTGAATAGGAGACGGGGGAAAGGATGTCTTGTGCCTCATCTCTAGGGATGACTTAAGTTTGAAGTCTTGATACGTCAAATCGAAGACGATATTTACACGACTCTGCCCGTACCTTTTTAGATAGAATATATCCAGCCACCAAGCGTGATGATGACTGTCGCTTTTGTGCTTACTCTGTGACGTACATCCCAGATCCTGGACCAATGTGGATGTAACTATGAGCTAGTAAGAGTCTACAAAGCATGCCAAAAAATGGGCGACACTCGTAAATATGTAAAACACGGTTGTATTCTGGTCTCTTGTACCACGTCAGGTTACTAAGGTAGCATATGGACATTATACCTCCGCTCAGGTAACATATACCTTAACAACTTTCACCTCCCATCCAGAAACTTGAACATACTCGAAGCGTATGATATAGCCTTGAAAACGCCATGGCTGAAACAGTTTCTCTTTGCCTATCCTACATCACCGAGTCATCGAACGAATCTTCGAAGTCATTTGACAGTAGCGTCGCTGCTGATGATGCAATCAATCTACTTAAAGCAACAAAAACCAAAGATGGCAATATCGAGGCCTTGGACGTTTCTTCACTGCCTTATCATCCTCCCATTCAGTGGATCGAGACTCTCTCTAGCTTGTATGCGGGTAAGCAAGAGAAAACACTCAAAATGGATATCAAACCTCTAGTAAGAGGGCCGAAAAAGACTAGAAGTGCTATTAGTACCCACAGCTTTGAAAGAGGACAGTCCTCTGGCACTCATACTTCCACTCACAAGTTAACAGAAGCTAGCAGTGAAGTTAACGCGGATGGTGGCATTGATCGCAAAGTTGAAGATCATCATATGTCTGGTCAAAACAACGAGCAGGAAATTTCTTACGCAGACTTGGGCACAGGTGACGATGTCGAACTTGAAGTCTTGATTAAACGTGCCTTCCGACTCTCAGTGACCGATGTCGACGGATCAGAAGAATTCACTAGACTCAGAATTGCAGAAACTCAGTATACAAACAAAGGAAAACAACCTATCCGACCTGCCGTCATGGAAACCAGTTCAATCCTTACCAAGGTGGACCAGAGGGTGGAAGAAGATTTGGAAACCAATACGCGCACATTCCCACTCCGGTCTGCTCTGAAGAAGAAGTCTATATCTTCGACTCGACTTATCAACAAAAGAAGACTATCGACGCGCTCAACGCAGTCGGATCACTCCGGATCGAGGACAACGGTGCAATTTGAGTCTCGTGAGATGCAGCAACAAGTTGGAGCCAATGATTCGAATACCAAGAGGATCCAAACGGACGAGACCAGGGAGTTCAACCAAGATGAGAGGGACGATGAAGACTCAGACGAAAATACATCTGAGGAAGAAGATCAACAGTATGACGATGAAGAGTTGCAAGAGAAACTTGATGCCCTCCTCAAAAACGATCCAAAGTCAGTTATAGCCGTGAGACCATACACAAGTCCTATCACTGGACAAGATGTTTTCCTCTTCAACCACGGCATAGTCATCCCGAGACAAGTTACGGGCAAACTCCTCTATGGCATAGCCATTCCTGGCAAAATCTTTCGGCAGAAGAAGAACCGCTACTCGTCCACATTCGCGTTTCTAGTAGCATTGTCAAAGGCAAACTTGGATATTCTAGATATTGGAACAGCCGATACCGATTTAATTCGAACGCTGATCCTGGACGATGCCGAAGAAGCATATAGAAAAACCAGATTTGGGGAGAACACATGGGTTGGTATAAGGAAAGAGCGAAAGCGTCGATATGATCCAGATACGCGATCTTGGATGTCGATGTTTTACCCATCCCAATGGCGACGACATGGACTTGTCTTGTCGGAAGGTCAAAATGTAAAGATCTCAATTTTATCAAACCCGATTGATTTGTGTATTCAGTGCTGACTTCACCAGCCCCCTGAAAATAGTTGCAAGTTCCGAATGGTAACACTCTGCGGAAAAGTGTTGTATCAATGGTATGTCCGATGTGATCAGCGCAGAGCCTTTGGACCACGGAATATCATCGCCAGAACAACCTGTGGAGAAGACGGGAAATGCGACAAGTTGTTGGTCTGGGAGCCTGAAAGTGGACCAATGATACACAATGACTCTGTCAAGTGCTGGACTGAACTTGATCCAGACAGAGAAGGGGTCGGTCTTCCTGATCAATTCTACCCTTTTATGAAGTTTTGGATCATTGAAGGACCACCGAAGGACGAACCACCACCGGTACGTACTTTTATTTGACCTGAGGTCAATATCATGGAGGAGAACAAGATTCATAATGATGCTGACTTATTTTCAGGGCTGCATGAAAATAAACTGCGTCACAAGATGCGGACTCGTCAAAAGCAGAATCCGCTTGCTCTGCGCCAGACACATTTCCAAAAATCCAAAATGTATTGGCGGCGAATTCACATTGCTCATTGATAGAGGCTGTGGTCTTCGCGATGACATTGACCGGTGTGACGAAAAAACCGTTTGTGAGGGTTATCTTGCCTGGATCGATGCCAGATTGGGTCTACCATTTGAGCAATTGACAGTCAGGCAGGCCAATGACCTGGATAGGTTGCATACTACTCTTGTGTCAGCGTACAACAGAGAAAGAAGGCGTATGGGCTCATTCCTAAAACACGAAGCCAGCGAAAAGAAATGGCGCGATGTGATCTACAATCATGTTGATTATTATGAGTTGTTGTTTACATGGGGGTTAAGGACTATCAAATATCCGGAGGGTCTGTCTGTGGTACGAGCAGAGGAATCGGTCCTCAGGGGTTAATTTATGCTGTGGATTTATTGTCTTTTTGTCTCATATGAAGTTTGTCGTATCATAAGTAGCTGGTCTTTTTGATTTTGATTATACCTGAATACATTTGGAAACCCATGTGTGGCCCAGATGAACTTGAACAGAGTACGGAGTACTCCGTTACTACTGGAAGTAATTGACTCCAGACGATCCCAACGCTCCTTTATCCGATGCGTTTAATTTCCAAGACTCCGATCACTAAAGTACAAATGGAACTAAATTCCGTAGGCCTGATGATGCTGTCTAGGTTGTGAACATGCGCCAAAATATGTAGGCTCTTTACCTATTTGAGTGGCCTATGACTCCAACAAAATTGTGCGTGTAACAATGGGAGAGATTCTAGCCTCGATAGTTTTGTATCAGGAAGTACGCTGTCTGGCACTGTGGTTGAATGATAGCATGAGTAATTATTGGGTCTGAGCCTCACGTTTTCCCAGACCCCGAGAGTCCAGGACTATGAACATGACCCAGGTAAGCTGGGTGTGCGACGAATGCTTTTATCAGTGCACAAATTGCAGTAGACATCCCGGTAAATATTGCATAAGCTAAATCCCCTGTCTATGCCATCCAACTAGGTCGTATGCAGTTGTTCTACTGGCCATAGATCGAGACTAAAATAGCTCTCATGCACCCAAATCGATCATGGAATCACAGCCTCCTACTGTCAAAGTAGCCAAATTAGGAACGTACTACCGGTATGCCCCATACCCGATGCCTGGAATTGCTTATTCTTGATTTTATGTACTACAATCGATGTGCGTCGGTACGACGGTGTGGTACCGGTGCATGCGCAATGTATTGTCTTGTCTGATGCAAGAAGGGTATGCAATGTCACCACTCATTAACAGTGAGCACAGGCTTACATGTAGTATGTACAGTAACTATTTACCAGACATGTATTAGTGTCCAATGGCCGTCTCTGCGAAAGTGAAGCTGGAGGATAAATCAATAGTGGCATGAGTTAGGGTTATGACTGGCCACCTAATCCGGCTAGTTTATTTTACAATTACACGTAATACCGTATGGGAATGTTTCGAGCCCCACTGACTCATAACTCAGCCAATCATAGTCAATGCTTGGTTAACTACTGCGACACGATAACTCATCGAATTGCATCCTCGATTTCAGCTCCTGGAAGCTCAACTTTCCATCTCTGCCATTTGCTTTTTGATCGCGTCGTAAACAGTGCGGAGCAATTGGATATAAGAAGGAAGCACTGGGCCTACTGCAATTCTGCCGTGTCTCCATCGAATGCCAACTAGACGATGAAGTCCTCATGGGAGACGCGGAAACTCCCCAGAGTGAGGGCGCTACAGCAAGACCCCAGCCGCTCGCTGGCAAGAAATCACGCCGTACGCTGTCCTGCCTTAGCTGTCAGAAGCGTAAAGTGAAGGTATGTTCAGCTCCCAGCATGAATTATTGGAACTGGACACTGATATTTTCCTTCATTGGCAGTGCGACCGCGTGAAACCATGCCGAGCTTGTTGTATGCGAGGCGTACCCGCCGAATGCGAATATGGGACTACGAAATACGATCAAGGCTTCATTGAGCAATCAGACCTTATTGAAGAACTCCGAAAAAAGGTGAAGAAGCTTGAGCAAAAGCTTGCTCAACATGATGGGGTTATATCACAAGGGACGGCCGTGGCCACAAATCACAGGCCGGATAGCTCTGCTTTGAAAATGAAGGCTGTAGCAATCGAAGCGAAGAAGAAGACTGCGTGGGAGGTATGTTGCTAAGTTTTTTCGCTGCATGGCTAGCTTCAAATCTAAAGCTATTAGATACTTTCGGCATCGAATCTGCGAAAAGCGCTTGCAATGTCGTTATCTCCAGATAAATTCCTCGTGGAGGTATTCGTTGGAGAAATGATTAACGCCTTCGCTCCCGATCCGACAAACATCCATGGCCGGGTATTTGATCTTCGCTCAGCAGCTGAGAGACGGATATTCTCTCCGCTACTGGCCACTGGCTTTGTTGCAACGGCTTTGATATTCATTGGTCAGCGAGATCAAAATCAGAAGTTCTTAACGGCTGGCAATAGCCAGTATAACCGAGCTTTGAGATTGCTGCAAAAAGCGGTAAATGATCACCAGCAATGCACGTCAACGGAAGCTCTGACAATGGTCGTTCTTTTGACAGTAATCGAAGTGAGTAACATGGTTTGGATTTCTGATGATCACTTATCTTCCCGCCAGTGTATGCTAACGGAGGGTCAGGCTTTTAATCAGAGCTCCCCCGGTGCAATATTCAAGCATCAGTTGGGCGGATTGGAGCTGTTGCGACGACGAACACCGTACCGACACCGAACCGGGTTGGATCAATCGCTCTTTATCGATCTACGAATGTTCTGGGTTTGTGCTCACCGGTGACATAGACATTCACCTACTGACTTATTTAGGTAACCACCGCGGTCGCCAGTCGAAAGCCAACGTTTCTTGCTTCGGAGGAGTGGTTGACGTTGCCGTGGACCGAAAGCGGTCCGCAAAAGGACATCCTTCATCATCTTCTGGATGTGGCGGTCGATATTCCTGCCTTTCTGGGAAAATGTGACGCTTTCAAAGCAGCTTTGTCGAAGGGCAAGTTATCGCAATCGGAACTCGTAACTGCACATGATGAGATACAAGCTACGGCGACCACTCTTGACCACCGTCTGCAGCTCTGGCATGCTGTACATGCAATTCACTACGAACATGGATATCTGACGGAGGGACTGGCCGGGGACCTTTTACATGACTCTTTGGCTCCACGTTTCTACTGTCAAAATGTTTCATGCGGAGGTATAGATCAGCCGCCCGTGCTTATTTACCCAGACTTACTGCTGGCAACAACAATGTGTCTATATCGCGCCCTTCGACTTGTCGTAGCCGGCAGTGACAATGACGGGCTTTTTACCGTTTTGAGTTCTTCGGAACGCTATCAGCTCGCTGTTGACATATGTCGAAGCATACCATATTATCTTAAAACGGTTCCGGGTTTCTTGGTATCCAGATTGATGTTTGTGTTGCGTGTCGCATTCGACACTTTTTCGGAAGGAATGATTGAGAGGGAGTTTATCCAGCAACTGTTCGGCTATATTGGTGAAAAGTATCGTTTCCGTGTGTTTTCAAACCAGTGCTCCGAGTCCGCGACAGCTGTACGAGCTCGCTCTACGAATGTGGCCCACAAACCCATGGGCTGAAGCCTAGCAGTCCCTCTAGATATGTCGTAGATGCATAACAGGTAGGCAACCAAATTCCGCTGGCAAGGCAGCGCTGTGTTCCGGGCACTATGTGGAGTAAATGCAGTGTGTACTTAGTTGGTGATCTATTCTTACTACAGCCTAAAAATAAATGCTAATTTTCGATCTAGATAGAATAATATCCTTTTCCAGTAGTTATCGTGTCCTATATTTCCGCTGTAGGGCTACTTCTTCCGCTCTAGCCCGCGTGTTGCCGAATGTTGCCGCCTTGAAAAGTTAAGATTTACCTCCGGCCCCCAACTTTTCCATTAAGAATGAGACTAAGCAATAACTAGCTTGCCCTTGCAGACTCCATTTTAGTATTTAACTACCGTTTTCTTCATAGCGCCCAGCTATCTGTCAGCTCAATCGGCTTGCAGTTTTAACTATGGTTTTCACTGCTGACAGTCTCCGTCATTTCATGGTTAATTCCTTTTTTGCTTTGCGGTCAAGGGCTGTGGATTTGGTGTCTTGGTAGTTTCGTAACTCCACAGCGGGGATTACCTATCCACCCGTGGATTTCTTAAAAGCATCTACACCGGATGGCAAGATAAATGAATAGCCGCGTCTGAATACGACACATTCATATCTGTCAGCTCAAATAGCTTCATTCACAGCATCTGGCACATGACTTCGGAGAGGAAACGAGCTTTTACTCGGCGCTCCCGTGCAGGATGTCGAACGTGTCGGTTAGTTTGTCCCATTGACTCGCCTACGAAGATGATTCTTGCTGACTGCCCGCTATTCGCAGACTACGACATATCAAATGCGATGAGACTCCAATTGCCTGCAAAAGATGTGTCTCTGCCGGCTGGAAATGCGACGGTTATGACGAAAACCGCCTGGGTCACCCGGGTGGAGGAACACGCAGCAACAACAGCAACAACAGCACGAACAACAACACCATTGCTGCGATCAAAAATGCACCTTCGCTTTCCCTTCAACGTATTGAAGCTCCCTTGCCGGGAAGTAACTCGGACGAGCGAAGAGGATTCGCTTATTTCAAATGTTGGACTGTGCCGAAGATGAGTAGCTTCTTTGACACTCACCTCTGGCACAACCTTGTTCTTCCCATGAGCCATTCCGAACGGGCAGTCACCCATGCCGTTGTCGCACTTAGCGCACTCCATGAGGATATAGAGGCAAGAGGCGTCCCGATATCAAGAGCCGAACTAACAACTCCCCGGCAACGATTCGCACTTGAGCAGTATACGCGAGCTTTGTCTGCTTTGAATACACGCAGATATTCAAATGACCCAAAACTGCAAGAAGTGGTATTGACGTGCTGCCTTTTGTTCATCATTTTCGAGCTACTTCGCGGTCGGTACGATGACGCTTTTGTACATCTTCAGCAGGGGCTACCTTTGATTAGAGGATTACAGACACAGGAACTGCAGTCCCTGGGCTTACTGCCTTCAAGTTACTCAAATTATATTGAAACCTCTCTTTCGGAGACAATGATGCGTCTCCATCTCCAGTCTGCTTTTTTTGGGGTTGAAGTATCTGATCCTCACCAACTTACCCAATCGGAGTCCGACAGAAACCAAGTGTTTGGCAGTATCATAGACGCCCGGCAACAGCTCGATCAACTGTTTCAACACATTTCCTGTTTCGTTGCGGCGGTAGAGCATTCACCTTCGAAAGGAGGATCGTCAAATATCACTCGATTAGAAATCGGAGGAATGCAACAGAGCCTCCGACTCGAGCTGGCACAATACCTATACCAACTCGATCAATTTGAGTCTCGAGCGCCGAATCCGCTAGACAAAAAGGGTCAGCGTGCAATTGACTTGTTCCGACTACATCACAAGACCTTTACGCTAATCCTAGAGACATACATCGACGAAGAAGACATGGCATACGACTTGCACATCGACGAATTCAGAGAGGTCGTCTTACTAGCAGAGCAAATAGCGAACAGCTTTTGGGAAGAAAACAGTCCCAATGATTACTCCCGCCCAACACTGTTACTAGATATGGGAATCCTTCCACCATTGTTATATGTCTGTCTCAAATGTCCATGTGTGAATACGCGTCGACAAGCCCTTCGAAATATCAAAGATTGGCCGCATCAAGAGGGACCCTGGGACTCAAATCTGATTCTTATAATGGGTAGCCTGGTTCTCCAAGTTGAGATTGAAGCAGAAGTGAAACAATTACGTGCCAATACAACTACAAAAACAACAATCCCTTCGGCACGAGACATTACATATATCTCGTCCTCGTCGCGAATCATGAACGTGAATATTAGCCTGGACGATGATCAGAATAGCGCGGTTCTGAAATACACCACCAAGGAACATGGTCCAAAGGTGCCGCGATTGGAGAGACGCATCTTACTTGATCAAGCGATTTGGTGTCAGAGATGGGCAAAATTTCTGCTTACCGTAAATGGGCAACCTTGGAACTGATTAAGGCCGTGTATCCGGTAAGATACCGAACAAAATAAATGTATATAATTCACAGGCACTGGGAGAGGGAACAGCTTGGCCTTGACCAGATTTGTAGACCTTCAACACCCCAAAAGATTCAAAAAGATGAATGACTGTGCTATGAATGAAGCTGCGGAATTAGTCGAACTGCTTTCACGAAACCCCTTAAGTCCGAGGAGAAGAATAGGACCAAGGGAATCGTGACTATGAAGTTTGAATTCTTTGTACTTCGAGTATTGATAATAATCTCTGGGATTATGCGAAGACCGAGTCGCCCGAGACTCGGCTTTAAATGGGATACATTGCCTATTTCGGAATGCTATGCCCTTAAATCCGAACACTCAGATACCAGCTTACAAATGAAGAAACCTGAATGCCATAGTAAAGTCAACCATGTATGCTTAATGAAATTGTATATATAGTCATGGAACAATAACAATCACGATACAATAGTAATAGTCTTCAAAACCCCACATCCATCAGATCAGCCCCGCCTCAAGAAGACAAGCAACTTGAACACAACTCGGACATATTCTTTGAGATTAGAGAATGTCTTCATCCATCAATCCAGAAATTGCCATCATCGGTGCTGGCCTATCTGGCCTCGCTCTTGCATTAGCCCTCCACAAGAACGGACTCACAAACATCACCATCTACGAATCACGTCCAGCATCCCTGGACATTGGTGGTGCGATTATGCTATCTCCAAACGCATTGAAGATCCTTGATGCACTTGGTGTATATAGCCCACTACGACTGCGAAGTTTCGAGTTCGACAATCTCTATTTCAGAAAGTCGGACGAAGCCATGACGCCCATCGACACCTTTGAATTCGGATCTGCTGCCAAATACAGCTATCAAGCTCTTCGAGTGTATCGTTATGAGTTAATCGATATCTTGCATGACTTGATTAAAGAGAAGAACGGAATCTCCATCAAGTACGGCAAGAAGTTCGCTCGAGTCATCTCCGAGACAAACGAAAAAGTAACCTGGTCATTCGACGACGATACCCAGGCGTCAGCTTCACTTCTAATCGGAGCTGATGGGATTCACTCTCAGGTTCGCAAATACCTATATCCCGACCTCGAACCTCGCTTCACGAATCGTATCGGAGTAACCGCTGCTGTGCCCACGGCCCAGTTACAACTTCCCGTGGGTCTCGACACACCATTGACATTCATGAACAACGATCACGGTGCATTTGTTATTGCCCAGCAACTACATGATGGTAGTGAAGTGCTTATTGGTAAGCAGCGTCTATTCACCGACAGCCTGGACAAGGACGGCTGGGCCGATTTACTCCGTAATAAGGAGTGGTGTATCGATTTCCTCCGCCAAGGTGCGTCGGATTTCCCACAAGTGGTCTCCAATGCTGTTAGCGATATTCCCAAAGAGAAAATCAATCTTTGGCCATTCTACGTTGTTCCGAAGCTGGAAACATGGGTTTCCGAGGGTGGCAGGGTTGTGATTTTGGGTGATGCAGCACATGCTATTCCGCCCACGGCTGGGCAGGGAGTGAATCAAGCCTTTGAAGATGTCTACACATTCGCTGGTGTCATCAGTGCACTTGACAAGCGGAATACAAAATCCAACAATGCGTACAGGCGCGGTGAAGTTTTGAAACGATGGCAAATAGGCAGACAAGCAAGAATCGACAAAGTACTGGAACTTAATGCCATGATTGACAAACGAAGGTTGCCAAATCAGGACAGTTCTGAGCCCCAGAAAGGAGAGTTTGATTTGGGCTGGTTGTATAATATTGACTTTGAGCAGACGATCTTGGAGTGCGTTGCTTGATATTTCTCAGGTTGCCCTCGAATTGGTTGAGTACCTAGGTAGTTACACATGGCATGTCAAATAAGTCCGTGAAATACACTCACAGCAATGACGTATTATAGCAAATTGAGTCGGTTAGTATTTTGTCACATTTTCTACTAGCTGTATTTGGGGTTAGATTTCGAATATATAGGTGTCCTATATCCATAAATGAATCGTTCGGCCTGCATGTTAAAAGTACAACGATGTCGTAGACCTGGTGTGCAAGAATCAACAGCTAAAATGATGTCATGGATTACTTGCTGATTCCTGAGAAGAGTTGTTTTCCTTTCTGACGTTCTTTGACTTCTTTTATAGGCGCTCGATCTTCTTTGGGAGTGTTGAGTCTTCTTCGTAGCCATTTCTTGCGTACAGCTTTTTCAGAGCAGCCAACGTACGTCTTAACAAAGTTCATGTTCCACCGTGGCTTTTCCCCGTCTTGACCATGATCTCGAGAGTTATCAAGCTGGGGAATTTTACGGTCTGCATTTCGTCTTGACTCAGGGTTTCAGAAGCGTGTATTTCCAAACTCCAGACAAGCCAATGATGGCTACTTTGGATTCAGGGCAGGGTGACCCGAAAAAGTTCGTGGAACGGGACAATGAAAACATCTCTTGAGATTTTTGAAGTAGAAAGTCAACGATAGACCATGCTCCTTCGCTAACTTGTCAACATGGCGGTACCAATCCTCAGGTAACCTTCGCAGAGTGATTGGTGAATAGGGATAAGAGCATTGAAGTGGTTTCGTCCCTGATTCGTCAGGACGACTCAGGGATTTACGAACGCTAGTTAACTATGAACGGAATGTCAAAGGTAGAATACTCAAATACTTAATACCAGTCAGCTAGGTTACAAAATGACACCCATACGTTCACTATCAAGTTTCATATATTCGAGATGGTAAAGCTCAGAGATGAAGAACTTGTGGGGCGATCGACCTGTATACAGAGATGGCCCTAACCCTAATAATACTTTGTGGTGTTCTTATGACTGTCTTCATTCGTAATTTTCAACTGTGGTATGTGGATCAATTCTGATTTATCCACACGTATGCATTTGCTATATTGCCCATCCCTGTCTCGAATATATTATTATCAAGCAGAAGATAGAATATATCTTAATCCAGAAGGTAGGTATCTGCGAAGCATTGAATGTGCTGATCGGAGTGTGCTGTTGCCCTGATATCCACTAATAATTCGTCGTACTTGATTCACGATCGCGACCATTTGGACTCCTAACGAGGTACACAGTTTCAGTTTAGCGATAGACATCAAGGATATGAGGGCAAGAAATTACCACCAATCTGGTCCGTATTGGGACCATACTGGCCGATCCAGTCCCAACAACCCAATGAATTGTTCCGTAGTGTACCGTCCCACGTTCTACGTATGGTGTTGTCAACGACCGCTTGAGGGAAGAGAACAATAATGTCGTTTGTATCTATGAAATGTCAGTAGAATGTACGGTTCAAACTAGGGGATATCAATTCTTACCAGCCCACATGTTATACCCGGTATTATTGATGAAACTATCACCGATGAAGCCATAGGCCTGAGTACATCCGTGGAGGACGACATGCAGTTTGCAGATAGTCGAAGAGTCCTGACACGAAGGGGGCACATAAAGATAGGCAGTGGCGTCCATACCGGGAGCACCGTAAGAACCGGACTGCGCAAAGGGGACAACTTTTCCCGACAAAGAAGCCGTATTGCGTGGATTCAGGTCACCATACAACCACTGAAGAACTGCACCAGCACCATCATAGTCACAGTTGCTAATATATGGGGCCGCAGACGTATCGCACGGGCTGTCGCCCAGGCTATCAAAATTCGCGGGAAATGTATGAGCTGCCCCTGTAGTAGTGATATATGTGACTTTCTTAGAATCAACAAAATTGGACACCTGTGCTTTCAATTGTCCCATTACATTTGGGCCAATCACTGCATCTGCAGATCCAGTTTGCATGTATACCCTGCGACTTCTTAGGTTGGCGACATTTGCGATTCCAATGCCACTCCAGGATTTCATGTTGGCTGTTGGAGTATCAATGGATGGAGTGCTGTCATACATGCAGTTGTTGAAGGCCTATCAGAATATGAAGTCAGCCATTGTCATTGATCTCTGCAACAACAGACCAACCTACGTTCTGGTTACGAGCACAATCATAAGGACCACCAGCGAACACGCCGAATCCAACTTTGAAAACATCCGAATAGGCCACACCAAGCTGCGCGGTCATGAATCCACCACTTGAAAAGCCAGAGATTGAGACCGAGCTGGGATCAACATTGTAGGCGCCTAGAACATCCTGCCCTGAAGCAAAGATCATTCCAACAGCAAAGAATTCAAATAAGTAAAGAAGACTGGTCATTGCGGAGTAGCAAACAACTTCAAAGTAATAAAGGCTCTAGTATGCAATAAATTGGCAGTTGAATACCTAGGTAGGTAGGGCGAAAGAAGATTTGAATGCGGGGAGACTTTTTGACCCTTGCTGGCGGCGATCACTGCATGGGTCTTCGAGCCAATGGCGGAATGGTTTACGCTACACGACATAAACCTATAGACGCGTCGCTCAGTCCTTCAGAATGGCCGATACTGGTGGAAATATCTGAAATACAGGTGCTGACAGGCAAAAATCCAGTCAGAAGGTCAACAATATCTGCGGCCCATCAGGAAACCAGCCAGGGGGCTGACACTTCAAAGCTAACATATGTAGGACGTCCTTTGAATGCAGATTATAGGTAGAGTGGGAAAAGACAGCCCAGCTACAATGGCTAGCAATACATGGGCACATCTACCCGTACAATCATGTTGTCGTCCTTCAATACACAGCACGTCTCCACTTCAGACTTCCACATGAAAGTGTTTAATGGGCGTGTTCATTTATATCGCTCACAGTCACGTTAACATCAGTCTGGACCTTGATAGCACGCGGAGAGATTGCCTCCTTCTTGACAATATTTTCCTGTGAATTCATGCTCCCCTCCTGATCATCGTTGTCAAGGTCGGTGTACAGCCCCTGATAGCGCGATTTGCGGTCCTTGCTCCGTAGACTGGACAAGTTGATGTGTCCACTACCACTGGTATTCTCGCCACGGCTGTTGTCTCCTCGACGTGTATGAACTGAGCGACCCAGAACGTGAGCAGCAAAGAAATCAATAATCTCCTCAATCATCTTGAGCAGTGTCGGGACACATGCGGCAATGCACGCAAAGTCGACCTCGATCTGGGACACAAGAATACCGGTTACGGTACCGTCTGAGATATCGAGTCAGCAGAATGCCATTTAAGATTGCCCATATCAAATAAGTGTGCTTACATGTCAGATCCTTGGTAGAGTGGGATGACCGATACAGACCGTAGATTCGCACGGCGCCGAGAACAGTCTCCCTAGATGAGGATGCTTAGCATTTTATTTCATTTTATCAATCAGTGGGATGGAAAATGGTGTTCAGTTCTTACCCGACAGCGAGGAGACCCATAATAGCCGCAATAAGATATTTATGTCTGTATTGAACACTAAGTCACCCATTAGCACGCCATTCAGCCCTAACAAGTGTGCCGTGCCAACACTCACGAAGAAAATAACCACCAGGGCAAGACAACCATCACCATAGTGGCGGAAGTATTGATCGCGGCATGAGAATACCAGAATGGCGGCAGAGTAAAACATTGCTCTTGAGGTAGAGTCTTGTTCCAGTTGCTGGCGAACGCCGTGCCACACTGGAAGACGGTAGCGAGAGCTGTAGCCACGCAGTAGAGAGCGATATAGACGATGAAGCATTTACAGAACAGGTTGAAGTTGCGCATTGTGGTTGTTGAGATGGCGAGGAGCAGAAATAGTGTTGCTATTTTGGCTATACCAGAGACGAACTTATACAGCACTTGATAGACATAAAACATCATCAGAACCGTGTTTTTCTGGTCAAAATTCAATTCTTTGGCGTGGATGCCTTCACCCCAGCGCACTGCGACGTAACAGACGGCGGTCAATGCAACGGCGATGCTCTATGAAGAGATCTATCAGCAGGAAGGCTTAATATAGCCTGCTTGTATTATAGCAACATACGTAAGATATGACGATGGTGATGTCGGAGAGCAGAATCCAGAAGCGGGACTCCCCATAGCGAGTGTCTGTCGAGCTCGAAAGTGTCCTATATCGATATCTTCCCCAAAGGCGGGCAAAGACTGCTATAGTCATAGCGACCAGGACGACCGAGACTCCTGCGTCAAGGTCTCGCCCGCGCGGGTTATCCAACACGGGGGGATAACTTGACGTGTTTGTAGTTGAAGCCATTTCATTTCTTTGTGAGATCCAGGACCAAAGCACACGAGAATGAGAAGAAAAGGGTTGAAAGAATATAATCTATAAAAGGAAAACCTGCGAGATTAGCCCATCCTAGGGACCGGGTTAAACACAATGACCCCCTGTCATAGTACTAGTCCTGCGCGCTAAGCAGAACCCTGGCGATCTGGCTGGACCCTGTTACTTTTAATTTGTTTCTTTGTTCTACCCTTGACATTAATATAACCGCAGGATTCCTAGCTAGGCAGTTTTTAGTAGTACATACCAGGTAGTGATTCCTGATGGCCAGCCACGTCTCCCGCACAATCTCCCTGAATTTTTCACGTAGCTAATATTTTTGAGGCCATCCAATCAACTGCCAGGAAATAGTACAAAGTTCAATGCGGAAGTGCTTACACTTCGGACCACGAGCTCGAAAAGTACCTGGTTATAGTAAGGCATGGTAAGAAAGGCCGCAAGCATTCTTTTCACTAGAGAGAGCGCTCTTTACCTGATCGTAGACACGCCCCCCACCCTCGTACTCCTCTTTTTCTGTACATAGTATTTATATTTTCTTTTTCTTCTCTCTTCGAGAATCGCAAGAGACGAAAGTGTACTTATACAGCATGACTGCCCAATACCTTGCTGCGAATATGTCTTCAGGAGACGCAGAGAAAACTGCTGTCGTCAGTTCCAATGATGGCAGTGTCGCATCTGAGCTGCGGGCAGCTGATGCTAGGGCCGTCTTCAAGGAGCGTTTGTGTTTGAAGCTGGACCTTCATCTTCTGGTGCCCATGTTATTACTCAATGTTCTGTCGCTCATGGGCCGGACAAACATCGGCGCTGCCCTCATCCAACAGCTGCCAGCTGATCTGCACCTTAATGCGATGAAGGTGTTCTTGGCTACAACCATGCCGCTTGTCATGTTGATCTTATTCGAAGTCCCTAGTAATCTTCTTATGAAGTGGCTAGAGGTGAAGTTCAACCTCAGCTACATGCGCTACCTGAGTCTAATCACCGTCTGTCTAGGTAAGAGAGCGGAGTCTGGTATTGGTGGTCCGTTTCGAGGTGTTCTAACAATTCGTAGGCCTTGTTACTCTAGGTCAGGCATTTGATAAGACATACGGTGCGCTCCTGGCGACTCGATTCGTGATAGGAATATTCGACGCTGGTCTGATACCCGGCTGTGTTTTTGTCCTTTCTCTTTACTATCCATCCGTGCATATGCAATGGCGCATGTCAATGTTGATGGTTGCCAACATTATCAGCAACATTATTTCGAACATTCTGGCTTTTGCCATTGCCGAGATCCACAACAGCAACCACTGGCATGGGTGGCGTTGGATTTTTCTCGTGGAAGGCTGTATCACCATGGCCGTTGGTTTGGCCTGCTGCTGGAGTAATATCGGCCGCCCGGAGAAAGCGACATTTTTAACTCAGGAAGAGAAGGATATCATTGCACTGAGTGTCGAGTCGCGCGTCTCAACTATCGGCTATATTGCTCAATGGAAGCTCTTTTTCGGCAACATCCTGAATTATGTCTGGGCCAGTCTCTATGTGCTGACCTGCTCAACGACTTACTCCGTCGCCCTCTTCGCGCCCTCCTTCGTCAAGGTTTTCCGCCCGCATCTGTCAGTTCCAGCTATTCAAGGCCAAGTTGTACCAATCTTTGTTGTATCAGCCGCAGCTTGCCTCCTGGTTGCCTGGCTTGCTGACCGTACCAATCACCGTTCAACCTATGCTATCATCGGCTATATTTTTACAGTGAGGTAACCCAACGTGAGTTTGATAAGCCCGAGTTTTGCTAACTTGCTTATTCCAAGATAATTGGCTACGTTATTCTCCATTTCCCGAAGCGTTTTAGTTCATCTGTGATGATGCTGGGCCTATATTTTGTCTCCATCGGCACGTATAGCTCACTGCCTATGGTCTGGACCTTGACCACGCTCAACCTCGCCACACCACTACAAAAAGCCATAGGCTCTGGCTTCGTGATCGGCATCGGCAACGTTGCTGGCTTTGTATCAGCCTGGATCTTTCGTACCTCACAGGCGCCATACTACACCTCTGGCATGGTCGACGGTCTTATCCTGACTTGCATCGCCGCTGGTCTTACAGCCGTTACGTGGGTCTACATAGAATGGCACAATAGAAAGACTTCCCATGTCACGGACAATCTGGAAAGCTTGAGCAGCGGTGTGGTCTTCAGGTATCGCTCGTAGTTATGTTCATTTCGTTGGAACCGTTTTCGTTCTGAAGCGAGCCGTTCCACTGTGTCATGCTCTTTCTGATCTTATAGTCATAACCAATTGAAGTCAAGATATAATAACCATGTAACTTACTTTAGCATTACTTGGGCACTTTCTAGGTTCCTCCTACAGCAATGCAGTCCTAACCTCTACGTTTCAATTCGTGCGTATACCTAGGTATAGCAGCGATTACGCCAAAATGATCTGTTCCTAAATACTCCCCTCTATGAAATGTACTATCTATGTTGTTTGCCTCAATGCTTGTCATCGGCGGAACCCCACAGGAATAGGGGCCGCTCTTTCAATGACTTCACGTCCGTAACACCACCACTCCACATTGGGCCTTGCTCGGCAGACATATCAACGAGCTTCTGCGCCAGGGGAAGATGCTTCACTTCATAAGCCTGTGAAGCCTTGATCAGGGCCTCTGCAATCTGTTCATTTGAAGCGTCTGCAGAGAGCGAACCCGACCGAATAAGCCGGTTCCATTCCTCATGCAAAAACGTCGTGCAGCCGATAAAGCCGCACGACATAGATCCTGCCATATGTGGAGTCATAACGTTCGCCGCGTCGCCGAAAAGAGTTATGCATAGCTCCGGGTTGACAAGTGTTTCAAGCTTCTGCATGTGCGTGATGTTGAGCCTCTGGCAGCCACCGCGGGTGTCATTGTGCACGAGCTACAGCTTGTAAGTGATATTGTCTTCTATTGCCTTGATAATTTGTTTTTTGAGATTTTCTTCTGGTGCTTACCTTAAGCAAAGTATCTACTTTGGAATTGCGCCCTGGATAGTAGCTAAGAAGCTGTTCCAGAGTTACCTTTTCATCGCGCCTGAAACGCTTTTCATCAGGCTCCACGCAGAACGCTGCTATGTTCACAAATTTGCCGTGCTCGATGGGGAAAATAAGTACATGCCATCCCTTGACGCCTATGAAGCAGTAGGTCTCCTTCGAGAACGGCTCCCCAAGAAGTTCCGCGACCCTCCTGGCGTCTACTTTGCCGCGGTAGGCAAGCATGCCAGTATAAGTAGGCGGGCGATAAGCCTCGCCTTGCACGAGTTTGCGGCAAAATGAATTCACACCATCAGCAGCCCACACAGCATTGGCAAGACCCGTAGAGCCATCCTCGAAAACCAGTTCTAGTTGCTGCGGACCAGTTTTGCGCAGCTCCACAAGACGTTTACCGTACTGAATTTCCTCCTTACTCATGCCCTCTGGTAGACTGTCATCCAGAAGATCCATGAGTTCCTCCCGGCCCAGCCTGCCATACACTTTGCCCTCGGGCACTTCGACATTAGCAATCAGCTTATCCTCCTCGCCGCCGTGCCACCATCGCATCCAGATGGTATCCTTGAAGGACTCCTCGTAGAGCCGCTGACCAAGCTCGGGGTTAAGTACTTTGGCAGCACGGAGAGTCTGCGGTCCAATGCCGTATCCAAATGATGGACGTAATGGAAGTACGTCCGCCTCATATTGCGTGAATTCGATACGCGGATGCGGTGCTGCAGAGCACGCAAGTAACTTACCAATCGGCCCGGAGCCAATGACGGCGATGCGGAATTTGTCGGATACCATGTTTTCTTCGAAGGCTGAAGGTCTATGCGATGTGTCTTTGAAATATGTGTCTATGTGACAGCCTCTCATCTAGGATTTTTTATGAGATAGCACAAGTATATAACGTCTACAAATAACCCAGCATCTCCTGTCCTGCGCAGCGAGACTGATTATAACGCACCTTTTAACCCTGGCTTTGTTGGGGTGTTATGTTTCAACACTACATATGTACCTACAATGCAGTACATATTAGTGTTCCCACATTGGTGGAAAAGAATACTAGTATGAATTGGCACCCTGGTCGAGAGGGAGACAAGGATGTTCATGTCTGGTAGCCCAAGCAATCTGCTCTAGGTACGTAGGAGGTACTGGAATCCCCGTCTAGGAACACATCTAGATCTTGAGAGCATGTAATCCAGAGCGCAGTTTTTCCTCTCCATTTTCCACCGAATCTATTCGGCCATTCACATGCGGAAGTACTCTGTACGGAGTATGAAAGACATTGGCTGTCACGTAGCTTTTACTAGTTTGTATTAAATTTTCAGTGGAGTCCAGACACATACGAAGTACTCCACCCACGACAGTAACTTAACGTAAATCCTTGTTTAGCCCACAAGTGGACCGCATCCTCTCACGGTCTCACCTCGGAATTGGCGTCCACCTTCTACCACTTACTACCCAGCAATACCCCTAGTCCCTCCGGTAACTCAACACACCACGCATCCCTCGGCGAAGAGAGCTCTACTCTAGTAGCGAGTGGATTGCGCTCTCTGTGCTGAGAACAATAACATGTACCACGCCAAGCACTGCAACTAACGACGTAGTACTCCGTACAACATGTAGAGTCCATACGAATTAAAGCAGCACTTACCTAGGTAATTGACGACCGAGTACGCACGTACTAGCGTCGAGTGACTCCTGCGCCGCACTAATCCCAATATTCTCAAGACCAATAGCCTATCTAGGGTCTGGCGGTGGGCACCGTGGGCCAGAGGTTGTTGGGGCCGCACTACGGAGTAAATGATAAGCGAATGGCCAGATGCACCCAGGAAGACAGAACTTAGAAGGCTTACATGGACGACGATTCGGATGTTACGTAGTTAAGTAATAATAAGTGCAGAGGACTAAGACGATTTCAAATTAAAATCTTTGACGGAGTATGTGGTTCTTTTGGGAATCGTTCGACAGCTGCTAAATTCGCTAATCTCCTAGGCCATCATGAGACCTAACCCTAAAAGGGCTCGAAAAATCTCCGACGCGGCCCTTTCTAATACAAAAGACAATCGTATCTTCTGTTTCAATAATTAAGTAAATAAGACTGAGGAAGACCCGACCTAGGCTGCTCTGATTCCCGATCAAGAAAAAACACATGGCTACGGAAACTACTTCCCCCATACTCATCGTCGGGGCCGGGGTCAGCGGCCTATCGCTGGCCCAGTACCTACGAAAGTCCGGCATCCCCTTTCGGATCTTCGATCGAGATGCCTCTATCGCGTCTCGCACAGGAGGCTGGGGTCTCACGTTCCATTGGGGTCTTCCGGCGCTCAAGGAACTGTTACCTGATGAGTTGTATGAGCGGCTCGGAGAGTGCAATGTGAATCCCAACGCTCAGGATGCGGGCAAGTATCGGTTCCTGGATCTCAAAACTGGCGAATCCCTGCACGCTGCCACTTTTCCGAAAACCGGTCGCTTACGCTTGATACGGTCTAAGCTCCGGACTCTGTTGGCCACCGGTATTGATATTGAGGTAAGCCAGCCCCTTCTTCGCATACATATTGAATATTGAGTTTTGAACTGTACGTAGTGGTCGAAAAGATGTGTGGATATTTCTACTAGCTCGGACAGTGTTAACATCTCTTTTGAGGATGGCACGACTGCAAAGGGCTGGCTGTTAGTTGCGGGCGACGGTGCCAACTCTCGTATTCGCAAATACCTTCACCCCTCGGCATTTGAAAATAACCCTGTGCCAGTTCGTCTGCTTGGTGTAACAGTCTCTTATACACCGGAGGAGGTGGCTTCCGCTTTAGCCATCGACCCCTATTTTTTTCAGGGAACACATTCAGATTCCAATATCTACCTTTTCTTTAGCTGTAAGTTCACCCTTGCTTTACACTGTACGGGTTCTTGGATTCTGTGCTGATTTGACAATCATGATCTGTAGTTTTGAACTCTCCTTATAACACAGGCAACGATACTGGCAATTATATTTGCCAGGTCATTGTCTCATGGGCTGAGAGCAAAGACATCTCTATTCCGGAGAGCAATGCAGAGCGTATTGCCTTAATAAAGAATATCACGTCCGATTGGGCGACACATCTAAGGAGCCTTGTAGAGGTTATTCCAGACGGTGCAGAAACAACGGAAATCCACCTGGCCGATTGGTTTCCAACCACGAACCGCGAGCAGGAACGCGTGGTCCTCATGGGCGATGCAGCTCATACCATGACCATGTGTGAGTTGATCCTGAGTACCGCTTTCATGCATGGCTTCTCCGAAACTAACCATTCCTTATATCTTATAGTTCGTGGTGAAGGTGCTAATAATGCCGTTACTGATGCATATGATCTTGCGAAAAGGATCGGTCCCTTAATCGAAGAGAAGAATCAGCATCGGGAAGTGCCATGGGGAAGATTCAACCAGGCTTTAATTGATTATGATCGAGATGTATTGACGCGAGGTCAAGTCTCTGTGACAAATGCTCGGCGAGCCTGTCTCGATGCCCATGACTTTTCGTTGGTAACCGAGGACAGTCCGTTGGTCACACGTAGAGGTAAATAAAGAACACTATAGCAGTTAGTTCCTATCGAATTCTAGAATTTGTCAACGGATCCGAAAGCTGGATTGTAGCGATGTAACGTAACAATAGTTACTAGATTAAGTGAGCCATCGAATCATCGTAGACTGCGAATCTAACCACTGCGTATTTCTTGAATGTTTGCCTGATGCTCCGGAAGACAAGCGAAAATGCACTATAAGTCTTGGACCTTTGTTTACTTGCCTTTGCAAGATTTGATGATACCAAGAATCGGTATTACTCCCGTAGGTTTCGAATGGGCATGAAAAGTTCGTTGACCTGAGCCATCTGTTCTCAGTAACATTACTGAAATCCTTACCCTAATGTACAATAAATTCCAAATGTCCTACCCAGCGATAAAGCAAATCAATCCAGTACAGAATCCATAGAGTACACACCCAAGAAAATAAATAGTGCTTTTCCGACGAGAGTCTTAATTTCTATAGTCTTTGATCGTCTTATCCTCGTCCACCACAACCTTATATTCCGTTGTCCGTAAAATTTCCCGCGGACCGGGTTCATCGCTAGCCCCCAGGATGAGCTCCTCACTCGGAGTGCGTATCACGGTTCGCTTGGATGTTGCGGAGGAGGGATCGTGGTTGACGACGGACTTTACACTATTTTTTCCGTAGCTTTTCATTATATAGTTCTCCGTGGTATGCATAGTGTGTGATCGACTGCCGTATCCGACACGATATCCAAAGTCAGCCACCCATCGTCTGAAGAGGGGAGCCAAGTATGGTACTGAGGTGATGATATTCTGATAAACCAGAGTATGTTAACTTATGCGAGAGCAGCCTGTTCAACGGATTCCCTTACGCCAACATTGAACTCAATCGTTCCCCAAAGCACGAGCAGTGTAGAGTTCCCATCTCCATACGCAACCACTTTGATCTCCGTCATTCGTAGAATAGAACAAAGCGTCGTGAACAGTCCAAGCGTGAAGAGAGCAATGATACCTGCTCTCTGCGCTGGCCGAACATTTAGACCCAGAAGCATCGGAATGGGTGCAAGGATGGTTATGAGGTCGCAGCCAATTGTAAATCCAGACATGCCGTAATTCGTAGGTCCGAAAGGTAGACAGCTACCTGCGCTTGATGGGGTCCATGACTTGCTGACCTGGAAACATGTTTTTATGAGTATTTGCCGAATGGATAGAGACCGGGGAGAAGGCGAGCGTGAAACCCACCGGATTGCAATTGAGGATAAGAACTAAAGTACAACCAAGATGGCCAAGTGTTGAGATGGCGGCAATTGCAATGATTATAACCTTGTACAGTTTTTTCGATGTACCGGATAGCAGGCGTAGATAACTGACGCAGAGTGCGAGCTTGAAAAGTCCGATGCCGAATTGGTAAAATGGACGACCCGCAAAGTTCACCTGCGATGAACCCATTAATATCTTCCAATTGCGTCTTTTCTACCATATGCACATGTCCTTCATACCTTCAAGTAAGTGCTCAGATTTTCCTGAGGTCGAACACTGAGGGGTAGACCTAAACCATATCTCGTCTCTGTGTTGATTGTTAGGATAGGCGGTGGGTTTTCTGGGGTCGGCTATACAATTCACATACGGACAATGCAAAGCGTGCTGTATACTATACTGAATACCTAAGAGTCGGTCAGCGTACAGTGTTGAAACTTTTGATTCCAGACTCCGGAACTTACCATTGCGAGGGCCATAATATAGTCATCGGCGCCCGTTCGGTGCTGTTGCCAACGCACAGCGATACGAGTCGAGACCGTCAATGTCATCAGAAAGGTTAGGATAATACACACAGCAATAATGGTTGGATACTTTGACATGGACTCAACCTCCGGAGAGGCATTGTATACCCATGCCATCTTGATGGTCGATCAAGGGCTCACAGACCACGATATTCTAGAATATGAAATGGAGGACAGAATGGAGCCGTGATACGTATTATACTGCATCTATGTCAATCCTTTCCCCTATTCAGACTGATCGAATGTTGTCTTAAATTTTTTAGGTACAACCCAATCGGCATTCACCTCCTGTAAAGCACGGGATCCGTAAATTAGAGAGTTAACAATTGGAAGCTTAAATGAAACCTACAACAGCATTTTACAGGCACAACTCATGCTGAAAACACTTTTCCTTCAATGGTTACACAGGTTTTGCACAATCAGAATTTTCAGAACCCATATTTGTCAAGCCACATAAACGTTTTCCACCAGGAACCTCGCTGGTAGTGAACTGTACGAGAGAAAAGTGGTATAAAATCTATTGGTTCAGTTCAATAAGCTTCGAGTCGATAGACACCAAATTCTCTTCTGAGTTTTCAGACAAAACCTTCTGCGTTTGAAGCCGAACCCATTACTGATATGTAGCCCAATTCACCGTGATGGTGTGCTTCTAGTTCAAGCTACAGATGTTGGATAATGACTTCGAGAAGCAAGGGCAATTTGAAGAATTGGTCTTGGTTGCGTGACTGGCCGATTTGAACAAAGAGAGACTTGAGTGTAGCTTAAACTTAAACTAGACGCACAGAGGCCCGCTTATATGGACGTATCACGTCGTTTCTTCCTGTTGATAATCATACTGGTTGTTTGACTAAACCGCAATCGGGATTTGAATTTGAATCTTCAATCATGGAATGTTTCAATTTTGCAGAACTCAAAATGATTTCACAAGCCACAGTATTTGCTTTTTTCTTCTTTTTCCTTTTTCTTTTTCTAATTCCCGCATGTACCGTAATAGCCTCGGGCATTCCACACCCTGCCTGCATAACAATATCCATGTTCTGCAGACTTTGCAACGGCTTCAGACAGGGGGCATGTTTTCGGGAATCATCCCACAGCACTGGACCACTGGTCCATTCGGAACCAACCAGCAGTGCTACACCTGCGGTGATCTCGATAGGTTTATCATCTGGTACAGACTTTGGAGCCAAGCCCACAAGAAGCTAACTGGACAAGCAGGATCTTTACAGTTTGAACTATACAGAACCAGGCCCTGGCGACCGAAAACCGCGATATCTTCCGTTCTTTTCTACCACCGGAATTCATCCGAAGTCTGCGGACGACGAACTCAAAGGGAGAGGTGGTGCAGTACACCCAATGGCAAACGATACCATAACTAATTGATTGGCACTAGGTACGAATGGTAGTAAGGTACGCACTATTTTCTATGGTTCCACTTCTGAATGTCATTCCGTCGTCTGCACGGAGTACTCCGTAATCCGGATGGACTATCTTAACTATGGAGTATCAAGGCCCCATTCACCCTTTACATCCGTGTACCCACCTGAGCCGAGACGAAATGTGTGTGTCAGCCTGTCAGGTTAGCCCGGTTACCGGTATCATTATTTATCACAAGTTGTAGATGACCAATGAGAGGGATTTGGAAACCGTCCACACACTTGATTTGCTAGCTCTGCTGATCATTATGAGGCGAGGTTTCCATTGGCAGCTCACAAAATGGAAGACTGTTTTGTGCACGGCATAGAGAGTCGATCTTTAATCGACACTATCTACAGAGTAGTGGAACTTGAACAACAAAAAACTAGGTTGAGGCCATTGCTCAGCTAGCTAGCTCATGCTCGTTTTTCATTTTGCTTTCGGATTTCGGATGTATTAAGCATATGTTTGACCTCTTCACCAAAGCATTGGCTAGTCCACGACTCCACGTATTTAGCATGCTGCATGAACAAATTATAGCCTCTCCCCTCTTGATAATGAGTCCAAGACATCCCTGTAACGCCTCGTATCTTAGTGCTCTTTGCCTTGATACCACGGATTATTCCGCATATTACTCCGTAGTTCGCGTAAGATTTAAGAGCAATCGAATGGCCTAGACGTAGTGTCTGAGACTCTGAATGAAGCATACAATGTCCTTGGCTCAATCAAGTAATTTTTTAACAGCCACTGAGTAAAAGACAGACATCGACTCATCGAGATCATCTAGTCACGCTCGTGGCTATAGCATTCGGTCTTTCTAGCTCAATGTTGTATGCATAAGGTCCCACCAAGTTGCATCCAGATTATTCGTTGGATGCTTTAGTGATCCAGCGAGAGGACCACTCCCATTCTATTCGTATGCGTTGCAACATCCGATGCGGGTAGTTGGCTTAGGAAGAGACATGAAGAAGAGGAGAAGGTGGCTAGGGTTCCATAATCGCGCGTTAATATCGGAAGAAATTTTATCAACTTTCAACTTAATAACTATAGTTTTCAATATACCTTAGCTAGATTTGGTTGGCTATGTGAGCATTGTGAGGTGTTTTTTCTTTTTCTTGTTTTAGTAATAATATTCCTCTCGGCCAATGTTGCACAACCGACAAGAAGCTCCTCGTGTTGTATTCCTGTAATATTCTACATGATCGGCACAGGGTGTGATCCCTTGTTTTCCCAGAAATCTTCACTTGCAGGTTCTTGCTTCGATCTTGTGTGCTGGTTTCTCGTTCCTTTCCACCAACCCCGGTTCGTTACTGCAACCGGAGATCTCGTACATTACGTGCAGATCTTAATTAAGTCGTCCTGCACGAATTCGTTCATACATCATGTCAGATACAGCATCAAAGAAACCCGAGGTAGCCGCCCAACAGCTTCCACCTGCAAAGCAAGATGAGGCATTGCGATACCTGGAGGAACACAATGGCATCAACCCTGCAGAAGTTGACGCTGTAGATCTCAAGGCACTGCGGACCAAACTTGACTGGCATATTGTGCCATTGATGTTTCTGTGCTACTTCTTCCAGTTCATTGACAAAGTCATTATCAATGTGAGTAGCCTCAAATTCTTGAAGTGTGATTATATTACGACAGGGAACTGACAATGACATCAAAGTATGCTGCTGTGATGGGAATATCTGCCGAATTGAAGCTCAAGGGTAACGATTTCACGAATGCTAGTACCTCATTCTTTATTGCCTACTTGGTCGCAGAAGTCCCAAATAGTACGTACTATCCGCAATTGAAGAATAACATCTCAATAAACTGATACAATAACAAAAGCACTTCTCTTGCAAAAGGTACCCGCCGGGAAATGGCTCGGTTTCAATGTCATCGTCTGGGGTATTGTTGTCGCTGCCACTGCTGGAGTCAAAGGCTACACCACTCTCGTCGTAGCACGAGTCTTTCTGGGTTTATTTGAAGCTACTATCGGTCCTTCTTTGATGATCATAAGTAGCCAGTACTACACCAAAAAGGAGCAAGCACCTCGTTTCAGCTTCTGGTATCTTGGCCTTGGTGTTGCTCAAATCATCGGCGGTTTGATTTCTTTCGGCTTTCAGCATGTTCACCATGCCTCGATCAGCGGCTGGCGTATTATGTTCATTGTGCTTGGAATAGTCACGTCGATTGTCGGAGTAGCTGTCTTTTTCTTTATTCCGGATACTCCAATGAAGGCCCGCTTCTTGACCGAGGTTGAGAAAGTCGCTCTCTTGAGACATGTCAGCGAAAATAAGACTGGTGTCTGGAATAGGAAGTTCGACTACAAGCAAATTATTGAGGCTTTCTTCGATGTACAGGTGTGGTTGTTGACGTTGATGGTGGTTCTGGTGTGTATCCCCGTCCTTACCTGGATGGTCACTCTGCAATTCCCCCTGTCGTGGTAGTCGTTGCATGAATTTCAACCAGCTAATCATATATTAGCAATCCGTCTCATCCGGTGTCGTTACAACATACTCTTCCACCCTCATCCGCAACATGGGCTTTAGCCCGCAACACGCCGCTCTCTTGAACATGCCCAGTGGTTTTGTTAGCATCGTTTCCACATTGGCTGTCGGCATTGGTATCCGCAGAGCGGATCATCGTTGGGCCTGGGTCGCCACGTGCAGCATTCCAGGAATTATCGGCGGTGGCTTGATGTCGTTTCTCCCCAAAAGTAACAAAGCTGGTTGTCTGATTGGTGTTTACCTGGTCAATGCCATCGTTGCGCCCCTCCCTGTCATTTATCACTGGACTGCGGCAAACTGCGCTGGATACACTAAGCGCGCTTTTTGCAGTGCCCTCATTGCCGGTTCATTTTCCATTGGTAACATCATTGGGCCTCAGACATTCCAGGCGCGCGACGCACCGGATTATCGTCCTGCCAAGATTGCTGTTCTTGCCACCCAAGCTGCAGCTGGAGTCCTGGCTGTCGTGCTGTTTGGTTACTATGTCTGGGAAAATAAGCGTCGGGACGCGCGCAGCGCTGCCGAGCCAGAGGCAGTTGACACATCGAGTGACGACTACAAGGCGGAGGCCTGGTCAGGAATGACAGACAAGGAGAATCGCAGTTTCCGCTACGTCTACTAAGTGCAAGAGTTGGTATGTTCTTCATTTTTCATGCTAATGCTGGTTCCATGATTTATTAGAGATGACTTGATGCTATGATGGTCTTACTATTCCATGCCATGATTTATGTATTATTTATGTTCTCTAAAACTTTACACATCTAGAGGGCTTCCAGATCAAATAGATCTAACTAATAGAAGTCCAAATATGTGAAACAATATAAGTTATTGCTATTACTGGTGAATGTAGAGTATACCTAGGCAGAATATGCATAAACACATGCGAAGACCTAAGAGTTCAGTCCCATGTCCTCGGAGATGAATCAAAGTAACATTCCTGACTATGTAGTTGCAAGCTTTAGCCCGTCCATGGATCAAGAGGGTCTTTTGATATTCTTTGACTATATTTTCCTCAGTTGAATAACTGAAGCTAAAATAAATTGGACACTCGAGTGTAGGTCGAACGCTTGCAGGAGTCCAGACGCAATGTCCATATAAGATCCAACAGTGATCTCAGCACTTGATACCTCAAGCTCTTTGTTCGATACTTTTTAAAGCCCTCGAAGAATTATGGACACACGCACGGGTAATTGTGCAGAGAGTACCAAGAGCTCCCTCACATCCACCCTCCTGACCGGGAGATCCCGTCAGTTATATATATTTGCAGAAGAATTGTAGATATGTAGTTGTTGATTCTATGAGGGACCCACTCTGCAAGTTGGGAGATATGCAATGATCACTTGTTCATTCAGATGATACTTCTTAGCTCAGGAAGACTACGCATTGCTTTGATAATCCATGGACGGAAGAACAATGACAAGCCCAAATGAAATGCCATAGATACCTCCGGCCCGATTATAGCATGTGATTGGCTCATATGATTCATATGTGTCCCCACTCCGTCGCGGATCTGCAGTTTCGAAACATCTAATTGGCGGGTCGCCTTCCTGTGGATATGGAAGCGGTCCGAGATCCACACTATCCGACGATGAATGATCTTATTGATAGAAAGAGCTTAATTGAACATGCTGGCTGGTATGATGTGGCTATGGAATCCTCGTTCAAATCCAGAAATGCATAATAGATACGCTCTATAAGCAGACTTCAACAGGGAGTGCGGGACGCTGATCAGTGTGAAGGGGATTTAGTCACTGGCCTTATTATTCATCAGCACCGCTTCATTCTGTTTAGAAATTGTATATGCACAGCAAGAACCAGGTCTCTCGTTGAGAATGCCAATGTTTATGCTCGTCATAGTAAAGAAACAGCAAGTAGATTCCATCAAGTTGGCTCTGGTCCGGCTCCGGCTCAATGCTTGTCTTATGGCTTCGTGAGTCATATCAAACTGCAAGTCATGCCGATACTCTCAGAGCTGTGTTAGTTGGATCTCTATATCGAGCAGGGAGATTTTCGGTAAACTTCTCGAAGACTCTTAGATGGTGTTTATGTGTACCGTATGGATCCAATCCCAAGCTGAATCCCGGCCTGCTTTTAACCTCCATGCCAGTCCATTCGTAGCCACTGCAATTGGTAGATTCCACATTGTAGCATAAGAGAATAGTTTGCTTAGAATGTTATTGTATGGTTACCGTTACTCGCAAGGCAGAGAAGGAGGTGATAATAGTCAAACTGTAAGCTTAAAATTCTTTGAATTTAATAGGGAGATCGTACTGACTATATAGCTGATCTGGATTGTGTTACTATACGATCTTAAGGCCTGGCTGAGAGGAACATATTAACATGCGACTGCCAGGTCAGATTTGCTTGGGGGCAGGTTGTAGGACAAGTAGTCATCAGTCAAACCCAGGTTGCCTAGTTGGTGATCAAATTAAGGGGAGTATGTAAGTTACCTATACTACCCTAGTACCCCTAGACCTCAATGAATGAGATGGGACAATGTGCGGCCGCTAGATCATATATGCAAGAGAGTCTGAGGTGGTTACTGAGAATCAATATGACAGGTGCGTAATGATGAAGTTTAGGTAATATTCGACTCTATGATTATGCTGGATAGGTGAGAGTTTAGACCAGGGCCAAGTTCCAACAAGCTCTTCTACTCGTGATTGCATAAATTAATTAGATCGGTTGATGAAACCGACTCATAATATCTGAAACTAAAACCGACAGGATGCGAAATGTGACGCACTAGATACCATGGTAGGATGACCTGACAAGATGGAAATGGTGGCGCCGGGGCCAATTGATCGCTCTGAAACCGTAACTATCTGATTTTGGGACATGATAGATTTGCTGACGTCGAAAGAAAGTATAACGAACGTAATTACGCAGCAAATAGAGTAACGCTCGAAGATTTTGATAAGACAGGATATTATTGTTTCACAATGTCATAGTACCATCATACTTGCTACGTGAAAACCAGAAGATACACCGTTCAGCTAAAAACGGAGCCCCGTTAATAGGGTGGTAATTTATGTGGTAATATAGGCATATCTTCTGTTGACACTACGATATAGTACCTGATTCCAGGTTGCTGGCCATCATCCTGGAGACACCATGTCTTGTGCCAATCGTGGGGCTCGAAACCTCACCTAGGTAAGAAATAAGCTTCGTAGACTATTCTAGGTACATGTCCAATTCACAGTTAACTATTCGGTAAGCTATCCTAGAACGATTTGCTTATCAGGTACCTGCATACGTTCTAACAATTGGGGGCGGGAGGAATCTGGTAAGAGAGCAGATTGCAGAAATCCAATGAGTTAAGCCAGATGTAAAATATAAATTCATGATGATATCTCAAATACCTCCAGCGAGTGTACAGCGATTCTTACACTTTCTATGAGCCCTTCAAGCAAGAGGAGTGAAGTATCTTGAAATCAGCCTAGTTTCTAACCAATGAGAGGGAAAATATGAGTTGGATCTGATCACATCTCGGAGCTAAGTTGCCAAAACTACTTGTCCGGCTTAATCTTCCCACCTTTTCTTCTCCACCAATCACAGTAAAGGCACATGGGGTGACCCTGAGATGAAACGTCAGACGGCCAGAGAAATAAGTCAAGTATCTCGCAATGGCTTGTTGTATGGCCAAATCAGGTGGCGTCGCTATCCGGGAGTCTGCAGGGTCAGCAGGGGGATTACTGTCTACGTAATAAGAGAGGAGATACTGTATCTGGTTAGTAGGTGGAGGGACTGTTCTCCAAAGCTTCTAATCGTTAGCATAATCATTTGGGATTTCTAAATCCCATTTAGACGCTCCAAAAAAACAAAAAAACCACAACCGAGGCACGGTTTAGTTTATCAGGGCTCGCTCCGCATGTTGGGATATGTCCATGTATCGAGCAAGCTATATTTCATTCGATACAATCAATTAAGTAAGGTTGAAGATCCGTGAATGACGCCACATTGCTACGGCGCCATCGCTAACAGTGACTGGCCCTTCCCAAAGAGCTTAATCTTAGTGTAATCTTTACTTTTGAAGCTTCGGCTGGTGACTGGCTAGCGGATAGAGTAGTTAAGTACTACGTTGTAATCACATTCGTATAACCAACTCGCCAATGGTGCGACACATTTCATTATTACTTCGGTACCTCAAAATCAAGGTGACTTATGTCAGTTGGATGCAGTTACATACTTGACTTGGATATGTGTATACAACCTTGGAAGCGTCCGTAACATGATACCAGCATTGGGTCAGTATTCCATTTCAAGCTGTTTCTGATGACGCCTAGGCGTTGCAAATATGGAAAAAGGCCCCTTCTAAATTCATGATGGGTTCCTTGTTGTTTTTTTCTCTACATAAAGAGCATGAACGTTTATTATAATTGCCGGCTGTTTATCTGCGAGGCAAGTGTCTTGGATTGGGTATGTTGAATGATTAGCAAGTCGGAATTTTTCTTCAAATCATTGTAGATCTAGAGTAATTGAACAGCTTCAACTGCTAATTCGTCCCGCCAGCAGCTAGTATCTCACAAAATCTTGAATTACACTTGAGCCTTGAGAGCACGTGCGCGATGCCCTAGCATTCCTGGTATGAAACGTGCTTATTTTATTCTCCGATCTTAATCTACCTCAATGGAACAGGGGCCATAGACATATGTCCCCATCAGCCTCATGATAGGTACCGCTGTAACCCTTTCTGCATGGGGGTCAGTTGACGCCTCCGAACTTTGAGGCCATCACCATGCATGGGGACTCGCGTAGTGACCCGACTATGTAACCGTCTGTATGAACACGCGGCTATGCTTACCCATTTTTAATGACAAGAGAAGCTTAGCTCATTAATCACCTTAACCGTAGCACTTAGTGTTGTCCTCGAGATGTTCCTTCCTGACGATGTCTCCAAAAATGGGAAGGAACATCCAGCGTTCTAGGGTTTCTGGACTAATATCTCCGCCAAACTTTACTATAAGTATGACCTGGTATCCCACGCTCACAATCCTTTTCCTTCTCCTTAACCATCACTCACTCAGATCACGAGCCAGTCTCTCCTTTCAAACCCCCTCACTCAGTTTGACACTGAATAGATCCTTTACGGATCGTTACACTCCTTTTGTCTATCCTTAACATTCATTGTACATAACTTTTCAAGCCTACTCGCCCAGCTTATTTGCCAGTCTTGGACAGCTGAGTACATAGTCATGAGGATCTCAGCCGCTTTAATCAGCTTCGGCCTTATGGCAAGCTCCGTCCTTGCTGCTCCCCACAGACTCCAGGCACGCGGCCCTGGTGGTGAAGTTGTCGTTTACTGGGGCCAGAACGCAGCTGCAGCAAGTGAAAATAACGATCTTTCGACGTATTGCACTGCGGACTCTGGTATCGATATCGTCGTTCTTTCCTTC
Source organism: Talaromyces sp. PYS2103 (assembly GCA_023625975.1). Classification (NCBI taxonomy): domain Eukaryota; kingdom Fungi; phylum Ascomycota; class Eurotiomycetes; order Eurotiales; family Trichocomaceae; genus Talaromyces; species Talaromyces sp. PYS2103. The sequence continues at coordinate 198,891 of JAMAGB010000031.1, forward strand.
CTTTACCAGTACGGAAATGGTGTTACAATCCCTGCTGGAGTTATTGGGAACGACTGCTCCATCAGCACCTCCGGACAAGGCACCAACTGTGACGCCCTCGCTAGCCAGATTAAAACTTGCCAATCCAATGGCGTTAAGGTTATTCTGTCGCTCGGCGGTGCCGTAGGTGCATACTCCCTTACTTCCCAGTCCGAAGCCGAGACAATCGGCCAAAACCTCTGGGAGGCCTACGGAAAAAGCTCCGGAGGCAGTGTACCACGGCCATTCGGATCTACCTTCGTTAACGGTTGGGACTTTGATATTGAATCAAATAGTGGTAATCAGTACTACCAGTATATGATCGCTAAGCTCCGCTCCAACTTTGCCTCTGACTCGTCCAATACGTACTACATTACTGGCGCCCCCCAATGCCCTATTCCAGAGCCTAACATGGGAGAAATTGTTACGGCTGCTCAGTTTGACTACCTCTGGGTACAGTTTTATAACAATGGTTACTGCTCGTACCCTAATACTCTCAACTACGCTGACTGGGTCTCATATGTCTCCGGGACTCCTTCTGCTAAAGCTAAGATTTTCCTGGGTGTTCCCGCCTCTAAGCTTGGTTCTACTGGCACTGAGAGTGGTGCCGCCTACTACCAGTCTCCAGGTGTCCTCGCGAGCACCGTTGCTTCATTCGACACTAGCTCAAACTGGGGTGGCATCATGATGTGGGATGCTGCTTTCTCTGATGCAAATAAGGTTGACGGCTGTACCTATGCTCAACAGGCCCACAACATCTTGAAGACCGGTTCTCCTTGTGGTGGAAGTGGTACTACTCCTCCCACATCTCCTACTACCACCGCAACTAGCAAACCCACGACCACGTCTACTTCAACCGCGACTGCAACCGCCACCGGTGTACCAGTAGCTCAGTGGGGCCAGGTTAGTAACAAAATTCTATCTTGACACTTATTTATTGAACTACATCTAACAAATTCTTCCCCAGTGTGGAGGCGAAGGATACACTGGATCCACCGTTTGCGCTTCCCCATACACCTGTGTAAAGGAGAGCCAGTACTGGTCATCGTGCCAGTAAACTGTTTCTCAGTGAAACCTTGTTGTTGCGAAGAGGCAATGGGATGGGACTCAGGCACTCGTTAAGTCGTGGAGCAAGACCGTCCATTAGCGGAACTATCACTCGTTCATATCGTCGACAACGTCAAGTATAAGGTGGAGAAAGAAAGAGAAACAATTGTTGCTACTTTCCTCGGAGCGACATTTGCCTCTTCCAGTTGTTGCAGTTCATACATACATTTGGTGCTGATTCATTTATTCGACTTGAGGGGAACATTCGCTCGTTATTATTGCATCTGCAATGCTTTTCTGTGGGGATGAAAAGAGATTTGGGGAACCATTCAATTCTTGTACATATTTTTATCTATTCACCACATTTCAGTTTCTTCCATTGCAATATTGTCACCCATACCTCCTTATACGATCCTCTCTCGCCGAGTCTGATTCAGATCCACAGAACACTTGATAGATCGATTATCTGAATCGAGTTCAAGAGTAGAAACCAACTCTGAGCGAGATATCTCCAATGCGAGACACTTATAATCAGGCAGTTTTAGCGGGTGCTCAATGTTCATTCACAACAAACTCAACTGCTTCAGTTGGTTTGCTCAGTGCCCATTTGATCCCACCTAGCATGATTTGATCCCACTCGGCACTTGCCGATAATTTATCTCCAAGCATACGAAATCCATGTGGTAAGCCTTTGAAAACGTGGATATTGGTGGGCACGCTAGATATCAAGCCAGTCATATTAGAAACAATCTTCCCTGGCGTGAGGTATTTCTCGTGTAGAGAACTTCAACTTACCCCTGTTCAGTCAGAAACCTTGCGTATAACAACCCTTCATCCCGGAATGGATCGTAACCTGCGATACCGAACGTAGTCGGTGGCATTTTCTTTGCCTCCTCGGCCGTCAAATGCCCAGGATTTAACCTCTGGTCGTTAGGATCGGGGTTCTCGACCTTTAAAACGTCGTTAAACATATTTCTAGTTTTTGAGTTCAAGAAATCCGCTTGGGCGCATTGATTATACGACGACAGAGCCGGATCTTTTATCTGACACATTTGAGACTCGTAACAAGCAGCAAACACCAAAGACGGAATCATCAAAATTTGGCCGCAAATAGTGGGTTGATGCAATAATGGTAACTGGTTAGGCTGCGTCATCACTATTCTCGTCAACGATGCGACCAACTGGGCGCCAGCTGAGAATCCGCCAATTATAATCTGATCAATATCAGCGTTGATACTCTCTGCATTCTCGCAGAGCCAGACCATGGCATCTTCAGTGTCATTCCAGGCCGTGGGATAGGTGTATTCCGGCGTATGACGATAATTGATATTGAGAACAAGGACATTAAGCCTAAGGGCTACGATAGAACAAAGGGGGTCTTCGGATTTCAATGAACCGTATAAGAATCCACCACCATGAAAATGCATGTAGACGGGCAATTTCTCGTCTGATGAAACTCCAGCTCGATAGGTTCGTGCCTCTATCTGATATCCATCTCGGGCGAGGATTAAATGATCTTGCATCGATACTTGAGTAGCAAGTTGGAAGTGCTTCATCATGTTCTCTGCTGCTGCATCCCTGGCCGCATTCGTTACCCGTTTCAGTTCCTCAACGCTCAAGTCGGGAGTTGGAGGTAGGGTTGAGGCCAGACGTAACCAATTCTCGCTCGGGGTGCCATATTTGCTGAAGTCACACATACTGAGGGTCGATGGTAATAGGGTCAATGGATCCTTTTTATGTTGAGATTTCTCGAGGAATGTATTGCATGGTCGGAGTCAAAGACACCTACTTTCTATAAGGACATATGATTGCAACTAAATTACGGGCATGTCCAATTGACTCAGCAACTGAGAACATTGGTCATGGAAACTGATTGACCACACCATTGCCCTTTCGGTAGCCGAAGATTCCTTTCATTGTCTACGCGTCTAGAGGCGTTCATTGTGAGAAACTATGGGACATTTTCTTAACCCAGCACAATATCCGCAATTCAACACGCGGCAAAGAGTTTTCCATGGCAATTGGCCACCCCCTATCCCTTCCTTATCTCAATCCCGTCTGCACCATAGTACGTACTTGGTAAGGCTACTCCAATGAGCACTTCACTGACTCGGAGTTGAGCAACTACTATCCGAGTGATTGTAAGTACTCCGTACGGGATATACGAGTTTTGTATTTATAGACTGGTGTTCAGGCACATGATTTTTGATTCAAAGTTATCTTAGAATTGTCAGTCTTTCGGGGAAAGAAAAAAAACTCCCAATTTACTAATTACACTGGCCACCTGCGTCGCACCGCAAGTGTACATATTGGGCTTTCTCACAGGCTGATCCATTATTTCTCACTTTATTAATATTTTTTTGGTTCACTATGCAGATTCCCTAGAACTACAAAACTACATCCTAAGAATGATATGTCCAGTCTTTTCTCAACCTACCCCCAATTCGTTGCTCCTCCGCACGGTCGACGTTGCATCTCTGTAAGATACCCTTAGCAGCACCTTGCGCTCTCCTAATGATTTCCATTTCTTTCAATCTCCCCCCAGTTGCCAATTGCCCATCCATCACAAGAATCCGACCATCCACGACTGTCATGTCAACATCCCGCCCAGTACACCCATGCACAACAGCTGTAACGGGCGAAATTCCATTTACACTCTCACCATCATCATCAGGACTCCACGGCGCGACACCCATATTTCCACGCCCATATGGATCCAGTATGACAAGATCTGCCTTTTTGCCTACCTCCAAACTACCAATGTCGTTTTCTAAACCCAATGCTTTTGCGCCGTTGATCGTTGCCATTTCGAGAGCAGTCTCGGCGGGGATGAGTGACGCGTCGTTGTGAGCGCCCTTGTGAAGTATGGAGGCTAAATGCATCTCCTGAAGCATGTCGTAATGGTTTGAACATGGCGCGCCGTCTGTACCTAATGACACATTGATGTATTGATCGTGTGCCAACATGCTCGGTATGGGTGCTATACCAGAGGCAAGTTTGAGATTAGATGACGGGTTATGTGCGACTGTTGTGTTCGTAGAAGCTAATAGTGGAATGTCCTTTCCCAAATCCAGATTGACCATGTGCGCCAGTACTAACTTTCGTGGCTTTGCCTCCGCGTCCCGCGCGCACAAATGTGTCTCTTGCACAAATTCCATTGGGCTACACCCATACGTATCCCGGTATATTTCCAGATCTCGGGGTGCTTCCGCACAGTGCATGGTAATAGATATGCCGTGCTCGGAACAAACATCCCCCAGGTCTTGGAAGGCGGATTTGGGCGCGCCCCGTGGAGTACCGGCTGCAGCCCAGACATGTAACCTGTTGTCGTAGGATCCGTTGTGTGTCATATGAGCTTCGACAAGGGCAGGGACAGACATGGCAATCAGGTCCTTATCTCTCGGGTCCGTAATGGAAAGTTGTCGATTTGTTTCAGTGAATTTGACTAGCTTGCCCTGTAATACTGTCAACGAGACGACTCTAAAAAAATGTCTTAGCGAGGGGAGAAGGAAGCATACCAAACACCCCCTAATTCCCATCTCACCCACAACATCACAAACCCTCTCAAATCCCGCTCTATACGTCAACATCGGATCCAAAAAACACGTAGTCCCTGTCTTGAGCATCTCCGCTATGGTAAGCTTAGCGGCATTATACCCATCGTCATCCCCATAAACGGCTTCTAACGGCCAAATTGCATCGCAAAGCCAATTGTGTAGCGGCAGGTCTTCTGCCAAACCGCGTAACAAGGATTGTACGAGATGGGCGTGTGTGTTGATTAGTCCCGGGATGATGATTTTGTTTTTGCAATCTATGATTCTGGTGTGCGCCGGTAAATGGTCAGAGGGGTAGCCTTTCCCGATCGATCTAATTCTATCGTTGATGATATGAATGTAGCCATTCCGAAAGACTTCGCGAGAGGTGTTTATGGTTATGATCGTTGCGGAGTGGAAGAGTATTGAGGACTCGTCTGTCGCCATGATGTGGTGTTGACTTTTGGCGCCAAATGCTATGATAGAAATTCGACACCGATCCTGGACAGCGACATGAAGACAAAATGGACATGCTCTCTAAATGGCATCCATCCCACTCTTGAGTCTTAACAAAATTGAAAAGATAAGATCTTAGTAACGTCGGCCGAGACCCGCTTTGATCTCAACAGATAAGATCGATCGATAAGCCAATAGATAACAGTCTATTGCAGATGATAACTATCTAACTTTATTTAGTCACGATAACTGTAAAATAGAGTCATAAAAAGATTATGTAGAGGTTCAAAATTATAATACCCCAGAGGATTCCTCAGGAGTCTTCAGATTTTCAGCAACTCGGTTCAAGAGCATGACAGAATGGAGCCCTCGAAGAAAGAAGTGGTTACATCCGCAGATACCCAGGCATCATCATCAGTCACTGAGCCTGCCTCGTCATCACGATGGGCATACCTGAAACACTACTTCACGAGTCGGGATGGCTGGATTGGCGATTATGTGTGTCCACCTTGCAGCCGCTATTCATGCGCTCCATACTAACGAACGGTGCAGGACTACATGTACCTTATAACGCCCAACATCTGGCCCCTGAACAAGAAATACAAAGACTTCGAAGCCCCCTTCTACGGTCTCAACGACCATGTCCCCATCTTCCTGACTATCATCCTCGGCCTCCAGCACGCGTTGACCCTAGTCGGATCCGTAGTTTCGCCGCCATTGGCAATTGCAGGTGGCGCATTCTACCTCGATTCTGCGCAGACTCAGTATCTCGTTTCGACTGCTTTTATCACGACGGGGATTGCCACCGCGATGCAGGTGACTCGACTCCATATCATCAAGACACCGTTTTTCATCGGGACGGGACTGCTGTCTGTCGTGGGACCGACGTTTGATATTCTTAATATCGCCTTTAATTACACCAACATGCGATACGCGAATGGGACGTGTCCTGTTGACGAGACTGGAGCTAGATTGCCTTGTCCCGAGGCATGGGGTGCCATGCTCGGCACAATATTGTGTACCGTCTGGGTTCAGATATTGATGTCGCTTGTTCCACCCAAGATGCTCAACCGCATATTTCCCAAGATTGTTACCGGTAGTTTGTTGGTACTTGTGGGTGTATATTTGATTGGAAATGGAATGGAGAACTGGGGTGGAAGCTCCAACTGCAATGGTGGAGCGGGCTTTTATGCCTTATGTCCAAATACCGCTGCTCCTAAACCCCTACCTTGGTACGCAACGCCCTCGAAAATTGTCTGCCTCAATCGCTAACACTATATAGGGGCGATCCTAAATTAATAGGACTCGGATTCAGCGTTTTTGTAACTATAATATTCGTGGAGATCTTTGGATCCCCGCTTATGCGATCCGCGTCGGTCATTTTTGGATTGGCTGTTGGCTGCATCATTTCTGGTGCCTCCGGGTACTGGTCGACGGAGCAAATTGATGCTGCTCCGGTTGGTACCTTTTTATGGGTACATACGTTTAAACTGTCGGTCGATAGAGCGCTTGTCTTGCCGTTGTTGATTATGTTTGTCTGTGAAGCCGTCAGTTGCATGCCAGACATTTTAGCGACGGCTGAGCTTTCTGGCGTCGATATCGATGGTACCGAATTCAATAGTCGTATACAAGGCGGGATTATGTGCGATGGCTTGGGAACTCTGATCAGTGCTCTTGGTACTGGACTGCCTATGGTTAGCCAGGCTGGCAACAACGGAGTCATCTCACTGACAGGATGCGCAGTAAGTGCTTCCAACAACCGTTGAGTTCTCTAATATTTCTAACGATATTATAGAGCCGCCGTGCCGGGTGGTGTGCCTCCGCATTTTTAATTCTGATGGGCATTTTTGGAAAGTTCGGCGCAGTTTTCGGTTCCATGCCACCATCAGTTCTCGGCGGGATGCAAGTGTTTTTGTACAGTACAATCGCCATTGCCGGTATCCGTGTCCTGAGTCTTGTCGAGTTCACGAGACGAAACCGATTCATCTTGACCGCTGCTCTGGGAATTGGCTTCATTGATATCGTATCGCCGAGCTGGTTCTCTAAGATTCTCGACTATAACGGATCCAACGTCAATTTGCGAGGGTTCGAGCAAGGTCTCAATCTGATTGTCGAGACGCCCTTCATCATCGCGGCGGTCATAGGAGTTGTGTTGAATCTGGCACTGCCAGAAGAGAAGGGAGCAACTAGCAATACTCATATCCTGCCATGGCAGCAACAGTCGACTGAATAGTCTGAATCTGGTAGATAGATAATAGTCATGTATATCACTTAAGTTATAACTTAATTGTTTAAGTTTCGTCAAGTTATGTAGTTTGCCGCTAGAGCAAACACTGCTTCAAAGTTGTCAGGAAAGTCGAATGTATAGATCGACTGATTTGCAGGCGGCGGCATAACCGTTCTCCCTTGTGTATCGACTCTGCCTTCTGTTGGCGGCCAACTACCCTGGTTGTCGACACCAAACCAGTCTGCATTCTGATTCAGCCTACTAGTTGTTGTCGCGAAGTTCAACCGATCTTGCTGGTAAAAATTCCGGATGATCTCACTTATGTCTAAATTCCTCTTATCAGCTTTGCTGGACATACTTTCGTAATGGAATTCCTCGACTTGATCAAGAGTCTTTTCTCGGATTCTTTTTTCGTTTGCGAGCATGGCCTGCAGTAGAGAGATCCCCCGCTTCGCAATCATATTTGTTTCGCATACTGAGAGCATGCGAAGGCCATCTTGAACGAGCCCGCGATGTTCGTCACATTCGGGGAATGACTCCGGAGAGTGTATCATGTCAAGGCATAAAATAATCTGCATTTTAGTTAGCCGGACCCCGCTAGACACAGATCATGGTGGCACTTACTCCTGCAGCTACTACAAACGCATGGTGAATCCAAAGGACTGGGCCTCCATCACCTTCAGTTTCCTTTGCTTCCTTGATAATAGTTCTCGCCGCTGCAACGCACGTCCGTCGGGTTCGAGAAAACATTGGATTGACAAAGCTCATGCCCAGGAACTTCCTGTGAATCATGATTACTTTATGCGAGGTGCTGATGGCGAGGCAGCGTCGAGCCCATGGAACGTAGCATGGCCAAGACGGATCAAGCGGGACTTTCTGAAGATAATACGGTAGACGGACAGTGGCCAACATTCGCAATTGCTGGTCATATTCAAGAACCTTTTCGTACCTCGTGTACAAGGTGTTTGAAGAGACAATCGCATCTTGTACCTGAGGCATAAGAGCCGCCACATCATAGAAGTAGCGCGAGTAGTTTGTAGTCGTAGGTACGTCGTCTGACTTTGTAATCATGTCTTTATCGTCGCAATTCCGTGGCTTTGCGGTATCAAACGACGTTCGATTTATGAGATAGCTTTCTGTGAATGGAATGGAAAACCAATCCTGTGTACAAAGTTGACACCAAACACGTCGACCAAGCTCCCGATCAATCAGACTGTGGGGTTGCGTCTCTTCCGCCTCATGTCCAAGCCGGTGTAGGCCCATGCTTTGAGCAATTCGAACCGCCGAAGCTAGGAGTACTGACTGGCTATTGGAGTACCCTAGCATATGAGCAGAGTGAGTCACGGTAGCAATCGCTTGAACCGAGAAGATAGAATGAGAGGACATATAATCCGAGTACTGCAGGCAGAGATTCATTGCTTTGAACCATCTGTGTGACAGCCCCTTTCGCTCGTCATTGCTGAAGCCCCATGTCAAAACCAATGAGCGAGGGGCACATGTTATGGAACCCAAAATAATCGCAAAGAGCAGACTAGTCCATTGCAGTTCCGTGTGTGTCAATTCAATCTGGCCATTTATTTTGCTGAGGAAGTCGTCCAGCGATCTCAAAAAGACGATTGCATGGAATGAACCATGATACCAAAGAAGACAGTCACAGTGATACTTGACGAGGGTATATAGCTGAGATCGACTGGGCAGAAGAGACTGCAAATAAGAACGAAGTGTCATTTTTGAAGGGAAGAAAGGTGTCTGACTCTCCATATCGACGTCTCTTGGGGAATGTTGAGGAAGGTCGCCATGGGCAGTGGTGATCAGGTCTTGATATTTCGGATCTTTACGTCGACCCCAAGCTAGAAATTCAAGAATGGTAGCAGCATCCTCAACGTCAGAGCTTCTTTGCGATTTCGGTTCGTTAATCTCTTCATTGCTTTCGCCGACATCTCGATGGATCACTGGTGTAGTGGCCGACGAGGATAGTGGGAGCGGTTCACTTGACATTCTTTCCGACAGAGCAGCCTGTTGTTGATGAAGTGCAGATTCAAGAGAATGGACTTTTGCAGTGAGGTTTTCCACCAGGCTCAGTAATTCTCTGTTTGGATTCTCTTCAGAGGGAGTAGATTCAGTAACTCTGATATCGTAACTCGGACTCGACGTGTCGACTACGGACTGGTCGGAGTGGCCTCTGGGACGTGAACAATTGATGCCTCTATAACCGGTGTCGTTAGCTTTGACTATACATGCATATCTTGATTCGGCCACGGTAAACCCACTTCACGATGCAATTGCGACAAGGCAGGGTCTTGTCACATTTGACCTTTCGCCTTGTGCATTCGGAGCATGCAAGCCGCTTTCTGCGGATCGAGAAACTCATTTTCCTATGTACTTCTCCTACCAACCAAAATCCTTGCAACGCCTCTCAAGGAGCTTCGCACATAGGACCATAGGCCGACGCAATTCGGACTCACTGTGACCGATCCAGCCCACACTGCTCGGCCGAGGGATTATTAGAGCTGGAATTAATATCAGCAGTGGAGGAATCGGAGCAACAACCGAGGATCGGAATCGTGGCGTCTCAAGAGTAAAAGAGGTTGGGGCAGCCGGCGAGCACCGACGTCCATCGAATGTGGAAGTTGTGGAAAAAATCTTGAAATGATAAGGATTTGGTGTTGATGCCTCAGTACTTAGGCAACAATACCATACCGAGCGGGTTCGCTGATAAGCGTCGGCCGAGAGTGGGGCATCTCTCCTCTTCCGTCTGTTAACCCTGAGTTGATGGGCTGCAAAGAAACTACTTGTATCTTCTCTGATATATAAACTTCTGTCTCTAAGAACATATATTGAAACTTTGAGTACTCGGCTTTTTCTATAGCTAAAACTACTCACCCGGGAAGACTTCACAATGGCCACCAAGACCCGATACACAGACCGTCCCATCCCCCAAATCTCCCTCCGCGACTTCGAATCCAGAATCAACGACATCACATCTGAACTCATCTACGCCGCCGAAAACGTCGGTTTCTTCACTGTTATTGACCATGGCCTCTCCAACGACGAAATCGAGAACATGTTCACCAACTCACAACGCTTTTTTGAGCTCCCCGACGACGTCAAGGCAACAGTCCCTTGGAGCTCGAAGAATGTCGGATGGGAGAAAAACGCCCAAATCCGGCCGTCGACCGGAATGCCTGATACAAAGGAGTCTTATCAACTACAGTTTGGAGAGAATATGAACGATGTTTGGATTGATGAGAGTCATCTGCCCGGGTTTAAGGCTACTTCTGTGGAATTTATGAATCGAGTGCAAGGAGTCTCGGAGAAATTAATGCGTTGTTTTGCACTTGGGTTAGGGTTCCCTGAAGATTTCTTTATCAAAGCCCACGATGTCTCGCGACCAAATTCCCAGACTGTATGTCGATTACTTCACTACTTTGCACTACCCGAAGAATCAGACGGCAAAGTCTACCACAGAGCAGGCGCACACGCCGACTGGGATTTTTTGACCCTTCTGTTTCAAAAAGCCGGCCAGAGCGGTCTCGAAATCTGCCCCGGTCGCGAAGTCGTGACTGAGTTCGGCATTGGCGACGTATGGACCAAAGTCGAACCCAAGGCCGGCGAAATTGTATGCAATATTGGCGACCTACTCATGTCCTGGTCTGATGATCGCTTCAAATCAACTTTTCATCGTGTAAAGGCACCCAGCGAACCGGGTGATTATTATGGAGAGCGGTACAGTATTGCATTCTTCAATCAACCTTGCTCGGATGCGACGATTCAGGGACCGCTGAAGAAGTATCCCATGGTGACTGGACAGCAATTTACCGCGAATGCAATGAAGAGGAATTTTGCCGCTTTGCAGGAGAAGTTGAAGTCGATTGAAGCTGCTGCTTGACTCTTCATACCAAATTCCGTCGCCAGCACCGGTTGCGTTCTCTTACAGTCTATGCTTAATATGTACGAACAATGAACTTCTTTACGACAACCTTGAAATACAATTAATAGCAGCAAAAAGTCGAAATCTAGTTCACAGTACTTTAAATATCGTTCCTAGGCTTGAACATAAATGCTGGGGGGGGCGTAGTCGAATAAAGTCAAAGATTTTCGGAGAAATCGCCGAGCAAATTCGAGTACATCTACTCTCAATGTCTATGACCAGTTTGCAATGTCGAAGATCAGTCGAAGTCTCACTATGGCCATGCCTTCTATGCATCGGTATGGAAAACCCTGTAGCAATTGCAACAGTCTCGCTCGGCCAACATCCCTCGCACTCCCTCCCCTCCAAAACCAAAGCAGCGGCACATAATGGCTTTTTCGCCTTAGAAATCGTATACAACGATCTCGCCGTCTACGCGAACTCAAAATCACCCCAGGTAACCATTCAAGTCGCAGCTGAAGAAATAGCTGCCATATTCGCCTCTTAGGGTGGTTATTAGGGTTAAGGTTATAATGTTCTACCTCGCCATTTACTCTCAACTCAGTGGCTCATTCAAGCACATTCCGCCCAAGGACTCCAGGTCTAATGCTGCCGTTGCCATGATTTATATCCATGGATCTATACCATCTTCTACGGTTTTTCATGGAACGCCATTCCCTGGATTATCGCTTTTGAAATCCTTCCCGACGGAGTCTCAGTCTACATGCAATGGCTAGCTCAGTTCACGGTGGTTTATTCTCTGCCACACATGTTCAAGTCTATTACTTTTGGAACTTTTTACTTCTTTGGTGCCTGCACCCTTGTTGCGCTCACGTTCGCTTACCTGTTCGTGCCCGAAACCAAGGGTGTCCCTCTTGAAGAGATGGACTTCTTGTTTGGTGAGGATGTTAGTATCTTCGCAGTGGCTGCTAAGAAGCATTACAACGAATTCAAACAGACTGGCCTGACTGTCAGTAAGATGCACGGTACCGAAAAGGGGGGTGATGCTCTGTATATTGAGAAGGTATGATGAGCATATAGCTATGTCATATTGTCTATACATTGCCTGCGATATATCCATTGTTATTTATGATTGTAATTAATATTAATTGATGGATCCACCACTTTCTAGACTATTTCAAAAAATCATCTGCATGAAGATTCCTGGGACAGCCTAGCCAAGCAGGTGAGGCTACCTAGGTATAGTAACAGATACATCCAGACCAAATCGGTGGGGCTATGTCCATACCTTTGAATCCAAGCAAATACATCCATCATGTCCCTTAGATCATTTTAGTAATCGGGTCCCATTTACCCCAGAACTAGCATCATGCTACCCCGTAGTCAATGTTACTAGCCAAGGTGACCCCGCATTTTGAGTTGCATTTGCTTCCTACACTCCATCCTAAGTGGTAGATGATTACCAGTGAATTCAGGCAAATTTGAGAAGCCCTATTTCCATATGGGGCAATGAGCGACATACTTCAGATTATGCTTAACTATATCAGTGGTTAGATGGATGCGTATTTGCCATAGGCATTTAGCCAACTAAAATAATATTTCCACTAATCATGATGAGGCAGACCCTGGACTGTTTATATCCAGATTAACAACATCGCCATTCGAATTCTTAGAAGTTCTTCTTTCCCACTACCTGCTACGTATGTTTGATATATCTCTCTAGGACTACCGTTATTTAGATTCATGCCTATCGGCAACATGATAGACGGATACACTCTAATGCGCAAACTCGTGCGAAACGATGCTATCAAATCTGATCCTCCAGAAGTGTATAATTGGAGGGCATTTGCCCTTGCTGCTGCTGTACGTGTTCCCTTGGTTTGCCTGACTTGGGCTTCTAATGCTTATGTGGAAAATGTAGGCCTGCTTTGGAGGAACCCTGTTTGGCATGGACACTGGAATTATCAGCGGCGTTTTGACCTTGCCCGATTTCAAGAAGTGAGTCTCTGCTAATAATCAAATATTCCATGGGTTAAGATACTGATGCGAGCAGAGAATTCGGCCTCGACCAACTGGACACAGTCGCTCGCGCAAACCTATCCGCAAACCTCGTTACAGTCGTACAAGCTGGTGCTTTCGCTGGGGCTCTCGGTGCATTACCCTTTGCCGAGAAACTCGGTCGAAAAAAGAGCCTGCTTATTGTGGCCGTGATCGCGTTTATTGGTGGGTTGCTGCAGGCTTTTGCATATGGGCATCTGGCATGTTTTTATATCGGACGGTAAGCCCATCCGACCATCGTCTGATGCCAAGTGAGGTTTAACACGGGAGTAGATTCGTAGAAGGACTAGGACTAGGAGGCGCGACAATGTTGGCTCCTACATATGTTTCTGAAAATGCTCCTAGAGGCATTCGCGGTCTACTGATTGGGTTTTATCAACTGTTCGAAACGATGGGTGCAATGATTGCCTTTTTTATTGATTATGGTTCACTTTTACACATTCCGGTCAGAAAATTCTTACAGCGAGTCTAGTTCCAAGGTTAAGCCTGTACATGAACTGATGAATATATTACTGATTAGGGCCACGCCTCATGGATTGTTCCCCTGGCGATGCAATCACTCCCCCCCGTGCTTATATTCGGCAGCATCCTACTATGCCCAGAATCACCACGCTGGCTGGCGAGTCAAGATAACTGGGAGGAAACGACAAGAGTTTTAGTCAAGGTCCGCCATCTTCCCACTGACCACCCGTATATCCAGCAAGAATTACTCGAACTCCGAACACAATTGGAAGAAGAGCGTCGCTCTGCGGGTGGCAATGGCTTTTGGGCCTTGCAGAAGGAGTGCTGGCTAATTCCAGGAAACCGAAATCGAGCTTTACTTTCGATTGGGTTGATGGTTTGCCAGCAGTGGACTGGAGTAAGTTGATCTTTGCTTTGCTTTTGGGAAGTAAAATACTGAGTTACAGACAAATGCAATAAACTACTACGCCCCAACGATATTCAACGCCCTCGGTATAACCGGTGAATCCAACAGCCTTCTCGCAACCGGTGTCTACGGCATTGTGAAGATGGTCTCCTGCGGCATTTTCATCACTTTTCTAGCGGACACCCTCGGTCGTCGCTGGTCACTCGTCTGGACTGCCTTTGCAATGTGGATCTTCATGTTCTACCTAGGGTTTTATGTTCGTTTCGATGCCCCCAAAGCCGGTGATCCCATCTCATCTGCCGGCTATGCTGCCTTGGTTATGGTATACCTCTTTGCGGCCGCCTTTCAGTTTGGCTGGGGACCGGTGTGTTGGATTTATGTTAGTGAAATTCCATCTAATCGGCTGCGCGGATTGAACGTCTCCCTCGCAGCTGCAAGTCAGTGGCTTTTCAATCTGGTGGTATCCCGCGTTACGCCCGTTATGCTTGTCACTGTTGGCGGGAAGACGGGTTATGGAACGTATTTTATTTATGGCTCTTTCTGCTTTACCATGGGATGCCTGGCGTTTTTCTTACCAGAAACAAAAGGAGTAAGTATATAATCTATTTCCTTGCGTTGAGTGTATTCTTGTTAATTGGCATACAGATTTCTCTTGAACGAATGGATGAACTGTTCGGTGTTGCAGACTTTTCTGCTATAGATAATTTGGAGTTAGGAAAGAAAGAGGATGCAATTGAGAGCGTTCATATTGAGAGCTAGGCAGTGTGTTTATGAGCTGTGCAGAGCGTATATGGGTGATCGGAGTCCTACAGTAATATCAAAATCTTGGATGAGCTCTTTTCAGAATATTCATTTTTCGTGCAGAAACCGAGATACCAAGCCCAGGCGTAAGATTCTTGTTTAGCAGTCCATGGGCAGGGTCTAGTTGAGACCAAACCCTAAGCAGAAGATAATTACCAGATTAGGCAAGTTGTCGAAAACGGCTAGAGTTGCCTGAATAGGAAGGCAGTATTTTTCGGGGCCGAGAAAGGGGCTTGACGGATTTTACTGATGATATGATTGGCTTACGCGGAGATAGCGGATAACGTCAATCTCTCATGCTTCCTCTCTGGATTCTGCTTTCAAGACAATTTTCATCTCCGCCTTTGAAAGACGATGATATCGGAATATTCAAAGGCAAACTAAATCATGCCAGCAATGACCGACAGGAACATACGGGTTACGCGGAGACGTCGCAGATCTCCTCGTTCCTGCAACGAATGCCGGCGCCGAAAAGTGAAATGTGACCGCCAGGTGCCATGCAATCATTGCCGCGCCATGAAAAAGAGTTGTGTCTACAGTACTGAGGTGTCTCGTGGCGTTAGTGGCAATGGGGTTTCCACAAATCCCACGGCTCATAATGGAGCTCCTCAAGTGATACTGCCATCAGCATCAGAGCCCGCCATAGCCGCAAACCGCGATCACAGTCGAGCAGAACCAGATGGATATACGCCCCGCAATATCACTTCTGGGGTGAATGGACTACCGACAGATATGTCTAGCGTAAATTCGAGAAATCATGATCGGATCAATGAGCTCGAAGGTCGGGTCCGGACGCTGGAGCATCTGCTGTCCCGCAACAGGTCAAGTTTAGACGTTGACAGATCTAAAAATTCAGGCCCGTCGAGCATTCGTGAAAACGAATACACATCGCACTCAGTACTGCAGGGCGCAAGGACCACATTGAACAAATCTAGGTGGTTCGGACAGACGCACTGGACAAATTATGCCTATGATGTACGCTTTTCCATGTCGCAATGGCTTCACTGCTCGCATAAATATCCACTAACTTTGTTAGTTGATAGTTCAAACGGATAAACGACTGTATGAAAATTGAAACGAATGAACCTCATGATAGCGAACGCATCAGAGGCCTGAAATCTGAGATACATATGCTACTACAAAAATGCAAACTCCTCGCCAAAGGACTCAAAACATCCCGACCGACTAGATGTCTCTCACTCTCGGAGCCCACACTCCTAGAAAAGGTAACCGCGGACACAATGGCACGTTTATACATGTCACGTTTCGAATCGGCTTTTCGAATTCTTCACATCCCATCATTCTGGGCCGAGTACGAAGACTATTGGAGACATCCTGCGGATGCCCCAGATGTGACGAAGTTCAAGGTCCAGCTTGTTATTGCAATTGGATGCAGTCTTTGTCACGAACCCTACAGCTCGGAGCAGATGCGCTCGGCAGCATGCCAATGGGTTTACGCTTCGCAGGCCTGGCTGTCGGCTCCGTTGGAAAAAGACCGAATAGGAATAAGTGGTCTGCAAGTACAATGCTTATTGATTCTTGCACGACAGTGTCTCTCTGTAAGTGGAGATTTGATATGGGTGTCAATGGGAACTCTTGTTCGTACAGCAATGCAAATGGGTCTTCATCGCGACCCAAGTCGTTTCGCAGATATGACTCTATTGTAAGTAATTTACCAAGGTGAGCTGCTTAGCACAGGGCTAATTCATGCATGGCAATCAGAGACGCGGAGATCCGAAGAAGACTGTGGGCTACTGTAATGGAGATGAATATCCAAGCGTCATTGGATGCAGGAATGCCACCAATTGTATCAATGCAGGATTTTGATGCAAAACCTCCGTCTAATATAAACGACGCCGACATAGACGATTGTACCGATGAGATCTTTCCAAGGTCGGTCACTACTGCGACGGATACCTCTTTACAAATACTTTTATTCCACTGTTTGCGACCCAGATGCGATATTCTGCGCATGATGAATGGTGTGAACTCCGAAATGACTCAGGACGAAGCTGTTGCGTTGACATCTGAAATCATTGATTCCTGCAATCAATGCCGCGATCTGATCAAACAAGGTTCCGGACATGAAGGCGAAGTATTCCGCCGCAATCTGGCGGATCTATTAATTCGCCGCTTTTTACTCAGCCTGCATCGCCCATGGGCTAGTAGTACTGAAGTGAGCGCTTTGTACTATTATTCGAGAAAAATCAGCTATGATTCGGCTGCTATCCTGCTTTCTCCTCCAAAGGACGAAAACTTCACCCATCTTCTCTTACGTGGTAGCGGGATTTTCAAAAACCGTATCATCCATGTATCATTTGCTCTAGCCTCGGAGTTGTTCATTGAGATCCAAGAAAAAGGACCCAATACAGGGACGCAACAACCCTGGGATTACAGGGCCATGCTTGTGGCAGCTGTACAGGAAGCGGTACGGCAGTCGGCTCAACGCATGAAGTTTGGTGAAACCAACGTCAGGCTACATATGAAACTCAGTGTCGTGTTGAGCCAAGCTGAGAGTTTAATACCTGGTCAATCGCTTCAAGAACGACTGATTGAGAGTGCTAAAGACAGCCTGGAAATGTCGTATGCCACTATACAGGCACATCTCGGCCTACCAGAAAGTCCAGCGTATGGTGTTGAAACTCACAATTTGCATGGAAATGAGATGGCTTTCTCGCCACTTTTAGATATCGATGATATTTTGCAGGTTACAGAGCTCGCACTGGACGGAGCTTCTGCGTCTTCATTCTCTATTTTCTAGATAGAGAAGTTCGTCCTCACTGTCCGCTCTCCATTCTTTTCTATTAAAATTACATGTATTTTTATCCTGTATATTCTCCTGTCATGTGGACTAGTTCTAAGGTTGTTATTTCCATATATCACTTAAATCCCAATAGACTAGCGTTCGATACGAACTAGACTACTACCTAGGCAGGTAAGACCATTTGAAGACTGGTCAACGACCGGTATGGCTATTTGTTGGCTATCAATGCTTTTCCGACAAAAGGATATACGTCTTCTCACAACATCGCACTCGTTTAATACGAGAACCTAACGTTATATTGATTGTCACTAGGGGGTAGAAAAGCGGACTTATTCCACCATGGCGGAGATAAACGAGTGTTCACGGACTTCGGATTTAATACACCATAGGCACCTGGGCACATAGGTATAAATAGCTAGTTCTTCGAGAACAAATTGGCCATGTAGTAGATCGAATCAACCATCTTTTTCTTTTATTTGGTCCCCCCTCCTCACCTACCACATTGACCAACAAGACATCGTCCAAAAACCTGCCAAACTCAACCATGGAATCTCAAATACCATCCAAACATCGAGCTCTAGTCGTGACTCAAGTTGGTGCTGAATTGGAGATCAAATCCCTCCCTACGCCTCAAGCTGCCATCGGAACCGCGGTCTGCCGTGTTTTTCACGCCGGAGTGTTATCCTATCAAAGCGAAATTTACAGTGGAAAGCGTCCATATCCTTTCCCAACACCTCTTGTAGCCGGCTGTAGTGCAGTCGGACGTATCGTTGCAGTTGGAGAAGACGCCACAGCTTTAGAGCCGGGTCAACTGGTTTGGATTGATTGCGTAATTCGTGGACGTGATGACCCGAACAGTACATACCTTCTGGGCATTCACGAAGGTATGAGCGAAGGAAGCAAGAAGCTGTCGCATAATGTGTGGCATGACGGGTCATTCGCGGAGTTTATCAAAACGCCTCTCGAGAATTGTATTCCACTTGACGAGGCTAGACTGTGCCAGCAACTCGGGTACACGTCCAAGGATCTAGCCTATATGTCTCACCTTCTTGTGCCGTTTGGTGGGCTTCGAGACATCAGACTCGAGCCGGGCGAGACAGTTGTTGTTTGCCCAGCGACCGGCGGATTCGGCGGCGCTGGTGTTCAGGTCGCAGCCGCAATGGGATGTAGGGTAATCGCCATGGGACGAAATGAAAAGGAGCTCTATCGGCTCAAGGAGGTAGTGGAAAAAGGGTTCCCAACTGCAACTGTTGAAACTGTAACGATCACGAACGATGAAAAGAAAGACACTGTGGCACTACAAGCCTTTGGCACGATCGATGCTATATTGGACCTTTCGCCACCAGCAGCAGGAGAGTCGACACATCTCAAGAGTGCGATTAGTGCGCTGAGGCGTGAGGGGCGTATAAGTGCAATGGGTTATATCGCCCAGCCCATCGTGGACTGGCAATTTATGGGAAGAAATTTGACCTTGAAGGGGAAGCTGATGTACGAAAGAGATGATATTTTGCGTTTTGTGAAGATGTTGGAAAGAGGTCTGTTCCCGACGGGCCCTGACTTTGTTCAGACGATGCATTTCGGGCTGCATGATTGGAAAAAGGCATTCGATGCCGCAGCCGAGTACACTGGGGTTGGCAGGATTGTTACTATATCGCCATAACCTTTCTTATTTCTTCTATAGAAGTGCCACACAGACGCACAATGAGCTAGGTTTAAGATGAGAATATAGATGCGACGGATGGACAAGATGTTCTACTTAGACTTGATTCATCTACCGTATGGCATCCCCGTAGTATGTAGAGAGCATAAAGCCAGCAATACCCATGCCAACTCGCCTCTTTCGCGTGTGGCTACTGGAGCAATTTTGGCAGATACCTAAGTATCAACTTCAATCTTCAGATCAGAGATTCGTGCTTGGCTCGCTATATCTGGTTCTCACAGTCTTAGTTTCTTTTGCATTTTGACATATCACCCGCAAGTAGAACTATGTGGTCTGGCTTACTTAGGCATCACAATAGGCCGCCTGGTATGGTCGATATATTAGATATTACAAAAACGTCCGATGCCGCGATCATCCGTCTCAAGGAAAGAACAATGGTGTTACGAAACGAGGATACGCTTAGCGACCTGCTATCTTTGCGTTACTTTCACTATATACCTTTCATACAAATGCCCGATGATCGGTGATTCAATGAGGAGGGGCATCATCAGCGTCTACCAGGAATAGATCCGAACCCTTCGCAATTTTTGTGCAATAGTAAATGTGGAAATTTCCCCTATGCATAAGTAACGCAGGAAAGGAAACATGTCAATCTCTGACTTGCGGTAAGACGACGAATAGTGGCCGTCCAAGATCGACTTGCATACACAAACCCCTCAATCTCCAATACGAATGCAAAACTCTGAAAATGGTGTACCTATGCAGCAAGCATGCGGTCTTCGGTAAATGGACTATAATATGTCCGCCAGGTCACAAATACTACGCACCCTCCATCTTCTCTTGATCTTCATAGTATCCGGATTAAAACGTCTGTTTTATCGATCAATTCCATAAATATTACACCTACAATCTCAACATGAGCATGTTTCCCGACCCACGACGTATCGTCACTGGCCATGACGATCAAGGCCGGTCTATAGTCGTGGCAGACAGTACAATTCCCAGCGAGCCAACGCCGATAAAATGCAACTTTGCTGTCCTCTACGAAACCCACCAATTCCCAGCATCCAACAATGAGTGGGTTGACCCTATTACTACTCGGACAACGGATTTGTCCAACAAGGGCGGTGTTGTGCTGAGAGTGGTAGACTTTCCACCCAACACGGCGACAGTAAGTCCTTTCTAGGTAACTCATTGCCTTTACCTCTTTTTTTATGTGAAGAAGGCATGATTCGGTATATCAAAGTAGGCGTTTTTGCCCACAATACCTACTAACGATACCTTCCTAGATATATCATCGAACCGTATCACTTGATTTTGGCATCCTACATGAAGGAGAGATTACATGGTTTGTTCTATATTTTATCTTGAGATTGACAATAGACGTTAATTCCTGTTGGTCTAACAGTCATCTTGATGACGGCGTTCGAATCGACATGAAGGCCGGAGACGTCTGCGTCCAGCGAGGCACCATTCACGGATGGACCAACTATACAGACAAGCCCGCAAGAGTTTACTTTATCTTAACCGGTATGTATTCTATGTGGTAACTGCCCATGGAAGAAGATGATCTGACGGCTTGAATCTGTAGCGGCTGAGCCCGTCAAGATCGACGGAAAGGAGCTGGGAAGCGAAGGTTTTAAGCGAGATGAAGTAGAGTCTGGCGGTCATTAGGATAGTTTCATGACTCCCTAAAAGTGAGGTACTTCATCTTCGGCTAAATATCGCGTTGAATGTAACGAGAATGAGATATAGGAAGTTGTTCTGCTGGTATATATATATTCGTAATACCGTAACTTTGAATGTTTTGTTGGGCGCAGGAGGAGTTGCTATCACCACCACTGCTTGAGAGTAGCAGAAGCTCCCTCATAGTCATTTGATTTCACGATGCTAATCTTCACGTTGATTCCCCTCTTAGTTGTCCGTGTAATCTCCTTGTGAAACTCACTCGATAATTTGCCGCCCTGAAGGTACTCCGGAAGAAGCTTTGTTGCTGTGTCGGACGTCTCGATGTCGACCTGGACATCAGCCCACGGATTGTTGGTATCATCCCCCATTCCCAAAAACACGCTAATCAAACTTCCGTTTTGCTGCTGAAACCGAAGGAGACCAGAACAATTGCCCGGGAACGTAAGGGTGTGTAGGCCTTTTTCTTCGATCCAAATAGCCGCCATAGGAACCGTGCCAAGCAGCTTTCTCTATGAGCCAGAGCCCCGACTTGGGGGAGTCGATTGTAAGTCTTATTTGTCTATCATAGCCTCCACCAGACATCTGTAAAAACAAGGTGAGTGTGCATTCTTCTCTAGCAATTGGATGCGACACGAACTTTGAATAAGGCAGAGTGACTGATCGTCAGCAGATTTCGGACAGATGAGATGTTGATGAGGAGATACAGTTCAAGAAACGAATATAATGGGAATAGTCGTTCGGGCGTCGCGGGGTTTATATAGTTAGACTCGTTTTGTAGTGTCCAAGATTATGATATTGAATTATTGACTGAATGTGTTGTTGACTTAACATCCAATCATTGAATTGTATTAGGCCATTTTGGCAGTTCGGTGGCTTAGCTGAACGCTTTCTTAGCTTGCTGCTTGCTGGAGCACTAGTTACAACACTGGCTAGAAAGTAGATCTGGAGGCTTGAGTCCTTGCTCATATGGGCAAGCGTGCAAGCCACGCACCCTATTATGGTGAACTATTCCGACGTGCTACCTGAACTATCACTAAGGAAGACTACGTTACCTGCTGTGCTTTCATCCGTCGTCATAACAGACTGGCATGCGCAAGCGCTCTTGCTAGAGCTAGACGCTCGCTGACTCTGGCCAGCCGAGAATGACTGTTCGTTTGCAGGTGCATCTAATCCACTCTGGCGTTCGAGAAACTCCCAGAACCCTACCTTTTCAAGGGAGGATATGCATTCTACACCCGACAGAGTCCCAGATGTTGAAGTGCATCAACATCTGTCAACAATGATCGTTAGTACCGTGATGAGACTACCACTCAGACTTAGCATATGCACATATGTATGCATGTCCCAATACGCGACTGAAGTTGCGTTGCATGAATGAAGCTGGAGGTACAGACTAGACTCATATCGACGATACGAATAGCCGGTGGGAGCGCCCTTCTTAGACCTATTTCCAACAATCCCAGCGCATACATAACTTCAGAGGGTATTGTGTCAGGCTAAGACGAGATAGAACCAATGTCCAAAAATCGACTTCGGAAGCCCGCAGCCTGGTCTTTTCGTTTCACCATTGCGTTTCCTCGTCGTGGAGATAGGGAATGAAATCTGAGCCAAATCAATATGTGCAGAAGAAATACATATTATGCTTGTAAGGTTAGCTATCCGTTAATGTACAAGTATCCAAAACGATCAGGTCTTCGACGTCTTTTTCCTTCTGTATAGAGTTCAGGAGATATATGCATCCATCAGCCACCTGTCCATAGTAAAGACCGGCTGGCCTTGAAACCAGCCAGAAAATGAACCCGGCGTTCATTGAAAATAATTCGACGCTCCGAACAACACAAGCTGTGGGAAGGCGGTTTAATATAACAAAAAAATCGAGAGACGAACGAACAAAAACAGCAACCTCTATGCTATGTCGTTTAAGAATGATGACCCAGACCGAACACCGAAGAAGAGAGACTTTATGCGAACATGTTGTTGTAAAATGACGGGAAAGAGGAGGACGTATTGATGGTCAATCGAAGGTAGATAAGTCGATATCGCGTTAGTGAATAAAAGGAGGAAATAAATTAGGCAAGAGCTTTTTGCTCGGATGGAGGAGGTGGAGGAAGCTGTTTTGATGGTGGTTAGCAGACAGGTCAATATTTCAACAATGCGCCAAGTCAGCAGAGATCAGTTAATCGTACCTCAAGCTTTGTATTATCAGCCATCATGCGCTGGAAGCCAATACCGACACCCTCAATCACAGCAAGGAAGACGGCACACATAATAGCAGAGTTTCGGGCGGCCTTGTAACCACCCCGGATAGCCAGGGAACCACCTGTGAGGAAACCAGCAATGATCGCATTATATGGGTCTTCCTTCTTTCGGATTCCCTTGACGGAGCAGTCGTAGATACTGAAAAGTCCACCCCACGCACCGAAATTACCACCAAGAACGGGCGCGCGTGCCTTGATGGCTGTGATTGCACCTATCCGGCGCTCACCGTAGGGGCTATTTCGGAATCCCTTGACACCGTGCCAGACAGCACCACCAATGGCGCCCATAGAGAAAGCACCGCCAAAGTCACTGAGAGCAACCCAAGGGCAGGGATCGCGTGAGTGATCCATTATGTAAGTGTGGAGGTGTGAATGAGGAGGTGGAGGTGGTCAGAGAGGTCGGTCGGGAGGAAACGTCGACTACCGCGCGGAGCCCAGTTGAAGGGAGAGCGCGAAGATAATAAAGGTCGGAAAATCGGTGTATGTCGGTGGTTCGAGGATTAGTAGATGAAAGGAAGCCGGATGCTGATGGACGGCAACGTAAAAGCGCAGTTTGAAGAGAGCAGATGTCGACAAAATAAAAGTCGGGGATTGCGGGTCGATGACTTTTTTTTTCCTCTCGCACCTTGCACGTGACGTCCCGCAAACCGACCCGGTTTTCCACGGTCGGCGAAGAGCTTTTTTCACTTGGATCTTTTCTTTCTCCAGAGTATGGGGAAAACCGCTGCAGATTCTGATATCTACTTAATCCTCTCATCTAACTTTGTTTATGTTTTATGTGAAAATTTTATGACGGAACAAACGTCGCTCCGCGTCAATTCCTACACCTGGCGGCAATGAAGCAAAGTCGATCGACACAGTTGGAAGTTATTGAGCAGCAATAATCTCATTCCTGAACTAACCACGACGACTAGTTCCTAGGACTATTAAACAGCAGCATTATGAAGATGTCACTCGTGACGTTGTGATGGGTGCGGAATATGTCGGACAATCTCTGCCTCTTGGGCGTGCATGGAGAAATATTTTCTGTTTTGCCACATCTCAACCCAATGGATCGTTATCTTCTTCTGTGGCTTTTCCCCCTTTACCAGCCCTGAGAACCCCGCGATTTATGCCTATTTTCATACTTCGTTAGACTCAAGTCCCTGAGGTTGAAGAGGTTGAAGATCATGGTAGCATGTCTCTAAGGATATGCAGCTGACAATTTCATTCTTCAACTGAAGCATTATTGTTATTGAGGATAAGGGGTATCGATGACCGTATATATCGCCGGCATGAATCAACAAATTCGTTGATGTTGTCAAGCTTACCTAGATATTGCCTCGCGAACGCAGCAGGGTTAGGGTTGGAGCGCTACCCAAATGGGCATATAAGTTATATCAGCGCATGCTGATTATGAGGATGCCATGTCAACCAAGTGGTTTTAAACACAGACTTGAGGCATTTCCTTTAAATGATCGAGCCAATCCAGATCAATAATCACACAACCATCAACCACCTGGGCAGTTCATGAATGCAACCCAGTATACATACATGAATCAAGCGGAGGTGAGGACCAGTTGGAAGGCGACATGTGTCGGTATGTGGCACATGCGTAGTTGGAATCTGCAGGTGGCAGTATCGTAGGGATACTTATAGTGGTTCGATCTTCTCCGTGTAAGGCGTTTGTTTCGGTCTGCGATTTTCGTCGTATTTGAGTGTAACTCGAATCGTTTTACCTGACTGAAACCACCTCCTTCTCAACCACGTTGCCTCGTACATTTATTTCTCAACATTTACGGCGATGGGCATGTGCTTCGTGTGTGAACAGATGGCTACAAGGAGAGCGGCAAAGCATCTGAATTTATTTCATGAGTCAAATTCAAAACAGACAGAAAGGTGCCTTCTCTGCGCTCGGGACTTCTGCGCGAAGCACAAGTCGAAGGAGTATGAAAGTGTTTGCGAGATAAACCACGCAACTTACTACGACAAACACCGTAATATGTCTGGAATCTTTCGTTCTCTTGAGGAGCGGGAAAGGCAGCTCTCCGACGAACAGGTCGGTGAGCAGTGAATTTGTTTCGCGGGATGCGGATCGGATCAGGCAGATTTGTCGTTGTATGAATGAGCTGGTTGGGTTGTTTTGGTACAAATCATGACAGGATATGTTGGGTCTCAAAAAACACCAAAAAACACTTGCGGACAGTGCGCGTGAGCATTTCAAATAGTGTTGTATGTACTATTAAACAGGCAATGCACACAGCCACCCACCGATGGCTGCTAGATGGCTTGAACAAGACAGCGAAGCCTCAGGGTTGCCCACTTGGCGTCTCCCAGTAACCGAATCCAGTAATTTCTAACGAGATGAGGCGCAGAACTGCTGGCAAATATCCGCGAGATGGAGTACGTAGCATCTACTCATTATATATAAATCGGACGTCCCTTCAGACAATCTGCGATGAGAATAATATCATCAGGCAGATAGCCGATTCCCGAGAACGAGACAATAGTACCTTAGGGTTAGCCAGGATGACTTTACAACGTGTAGGTCCATTGTTTGAGCCTTCATCAAGACCTCGAACAACTAAACGGCCGTAAGTGAATTGTTCTCGACTGATGATGTCTCTAGGCCATCAAACAATGCCCTGAGAACGGTCAGCTGGCATTCACAACGACATGGTATTATCCCACAGAGAGCCCCAATTTCACTATCTGCTCAAGATGCTACACCGATAAAATCGCCAATACGCCATTTGCAGCACAATTTCGGTCAACCGTTTTATCCGCGGATCCCAACAGACACTGTCTTTGGAATACACATCGCATGGAATCTTTACTCGGATATGGCTTGAACAATAGTAACTGGGAGCCAGTACGCCAATATATGATTCACAGACCTAAAATCCAGCATTGTACAGGGCCAGGCCAGCCGATCGCATTATCTTCTAGTACTGGTCGTTACCGTTGGTATAGACCGAGAAACTCGGAAATCGAGGGTTTCGTGTGCTGCGAAGGGTGCTACGAGGAATTGGTGTCTGCAACCAATTTCCGGGATAGGTTTATATTAGACAACAATGTGGTTAATCACGGCAACCAGGCTTCCTGTGACATGTGCGTTCCTTTTGTCAAGAACTGTCTGTTGGAACATGCGAAAACCCAGAATTGGCCTACATTTGTCGAGTGGGCGAGTGCAAGGCTCAAAATCCCATCTTGCAAGGACATCCAGGGAAAACCGTGTTCCTCAACACTTTGGTACATGCCTCAACCACCAATCCACGGCGTCGTGATTTGTGGTGCATGTTACCATGACGGTGCTGATTTCACCCCTTTGGCATCGAGCTTCACGCAGATTCAGATCCCCCCGCATCGGCGAAACGAAGTCTGGGAATGCGCAAATTCCAGCACGGTATTGGCCATGACCGTCGCTTGGAACGAAGCATGTAACAAGAAGAACATACAAATTTGGCAGAACGCAGCAAGAACCATTCCGAGCTTACCCCGATGCACAAAAGAGGGAATCAGCAATGTGATGTGGCATACCCTCAGCGGATGCCCTAATTTTGCCATTTGCGGTCGCTGCTTTATCGGGATCGCGCAGTCGTATGGAATGGACAGGTATTTCCAGCTCATCAATGGTCCAACAGATGGATCAGTATTCATCTGTGACTTTCACCCGGAGCTACCTCGATCACACAGCTACTATGGCAAGTTTGACGAGGCAGTGGCCCTGCAAGACTTCTCCATCTTCCACAATTTTGTCGCGAGAGTTTCTTCTCTGCCGGAATGTCCAAAGGATGGTCCATATCGCAATCGTCGATGGTGGTGCGGCGAGGAAGCCACCATCTGCGAAATCTGTTACGAACAAGCGATCCGAGGCACCAGTCTTGCGCATACTTTGACTCTGCGAGAGCGTCCTGATGAATGTATCTGTGACTGCTATACGCCTCGAATGCGCGGTCTCTGGAATAAAGCTTGTGCCGAAAACAACATCCAATCCTTCAATGCAGCACTGCGTGAAAGAATGCAAGTATACCAAGCGACCGTGCCTCGAATGCGCGAGATTCTCGCAATCACTAAGATGAGAGCAAATACACAAGCTACCTTGTTCATGTCTTCTATCATGCTGTCAGGAGCGAATAATATCGTCTCGGCATCAGCGGCGCATCATCCGTATCAATATGGTAGTACGCAGTTGGGATGGTATGATACTCCTGTAGGTGCTCAAGGTGCAGCACAATTTCAGCAAGCCGTGAGTATGAATATTGCACCTACGGGAGATATGGCGGAGATGAGGCAGTTGGGAGCTTTTTGGAGACAATATGAGTAGTTTTGCTTTTGAGAGATTCAGACTTCATGAATGCAGCTGCTATGGACTACGATCTTCCTGCATCAAGCACACGGCCAAAATAGTTGACAAGTCTCTGAACGTAGTGAACAGTAAGCAGCTATCAAATTCTAAACCGCAGTAAAAGTCAATCTAGATTAAGACATTGAGAAGTCTATGTACCACTAAAACAATGTAGATGAGATGTGAACACATGACAAAAGAACAGATCTTGCCAAATAATCAACCAACCTATCCGAATTCGGATATTTCAAAACATCATTCAAAGTGATGTTGATACCATGCCGCTGAGAGGAGAAACGAATCCTGCAGCTTCGACCAGATCTCCAAGATCTTAGAATGGAGAAGAAAGCGAAGCATTTGCACCGCCGATTTTGTAATCGAATACGGACTGCCGGATGCCGGAGATATTCGAGCTTGTTAGTTTAAAATAGAGGTTAGATATCTGCTCCACCTGAGATGAGTCAAAATTTGTGCTTGACTTGGAAATGGGGCTTATAGTGACCTGGACAGTCAAAGAGAACGATGGCATTGTCGCATCAATAGTAGGCTTGGGTCCAATTCCTGTCCAAGGGGGTATTCGATGATCATGCGTGGTTGTGAAATGCTCGAGTGCAAGATCTTCTTGTTAGTGAAGAGAGCTTACTCTTCGTTTCAGCTGCCTCGGCGGAATGGTAATATGTGCGCGTTCACAAATAACCTGAGGAGAAACGTGACCCTTTTCTAAGCAAGACATCTTTGCGTTTTTTGTCTGATTATCAGTTTTTGAAAGGTCAGCCAGAAACCGGATTCGGCTCAACTCATTCTCCAGGACACGAGCATATTTCCAATCTTTCTTTACTGTTCATGACATGCTGGATAATATACATCATAACCCCTAGGATATGAGAAAATAAAACCGCGTTGTCGAAAGAGCCGGCTTGGTTTACTGGGTGTACAGTAATGAAATTGAGCATATCATCAGCTGGAGAATGATGCAAGCGATTCATATCAGACTGTGAAGGATCATCTTGATGGACTAGGCCTCTCCGTCAGGTGGATGTAGCCTATATTCACCTAGCGTGAGCTTGTGTAGACTATTTGCTAGATTAGTTGTAGCCGTGAAAGAAGATGCTACCTAGGCAGAGCAGCTATGATAATCGCTACTTGAAATCAAAGGTAGCAAGTGGTCACCTTATCTGACATCCTTCAAGTCTTGCTGAGGTCAACAATGGGCGGGGTGAAGAGGGGAAAATGCGGAGAGACGTGGGGAGCTTCAATCCGACAGAGCATGATTCCGACGACCTGAGAGGACTATTATTTTCTGTCCTGAACCTTAAAACATCGTTGAGCTTTGAAGGCTGATTACTCTGATTATTTCCTCGCTTCTGAATACAAAATAGTATATTCTCAATCGAGCCCTACATATAAAACATGCCAACTTCAATTACCCTTTCAGACGGCCGCAAGCTTGCGTACGACCTTCGTGGTCCTAAAGACGCGCCGATTATACTACTCTCCAATTCTCTCCTTACCGATTACTCACTCTGGGATTACTTCGTTGAAGATCCCACTTTCCGAGACTTCCGTTTCCTTCGCTATGATCAGTGTGGCCATGGAGGTTCATCGGCGCCCGAAGACCCAAACCACACGACCTTTGCCACACTCGCCGACGATGTAGCGGAACTATTGAAAGATCTTGATATTCACAGTTTGTATGCATGGATTGGTATTTCAATGGGTGCTGCGACGGGTGTTTACTTTGTTACGCGGAATCCCGGGGTGGTGAAAAGATTGGTGGTGGCTGACACCATCACCTCATCCCCCGTCAATGCCGGCGTCGAGGACGTTTTCGTCGCTCGCGCTGACATTGCCAGAAAGGACGACGATGCAATCAAGAAATTGACTGAGGGTTCATTGGAGAGATGGTTCTCTCAACAATGGAGAGACACGAACCCGGCTGAAGTCCAACGCATGAGGGGATTGATGTGGACGGCTAGCAGAGGCGGTTTTATTGCTTGCTGTCATGCCTTGTCGCATGAGTCTTTTAACCTGGGACCGCTGCTTAAGGACGTTGGCTCTTCCGTTGAGGCGTCGTTGTTGATTGCTGGCGAGCGGGATGCCAACCTTCCAGAGACGATGGAGGTTATGCGCCAGGAGATAGCAGCTGGAACTAAGGGACAACAGCAAGAACTTTTAACCATCATTAGAGGCGCTGGTCATGTCCCAGTCATAGATGGGTTTGATCAATTCAAGCTTGAAGTGTCGAATTTTCTCATTCAGGGGCTTCCCAATAAGATCTAGGCTGACGCACGGTTGTAACAACCTATCTAGATAGTTTGAGACTATGAATATGTTTTTTATCTTCAGAGTTCATTTCAGACTGGCGACTGTACTGCGTATCCAATTCTATTAGGCGGTAATGGTAGGTCAATACTTCTGCAGGGCACTGAGCCGCGCAACTAAACGGTCTTATTACGAATTCGCGCCGACTTTGCAAAACACCCCTGATCCAATCAAAGACTGGTGAATATATCCTCCGCATTGACGCTCTAATCAAAGGAAGAAAAGCCACAAAAGGCCGAGTGAAACTCAGTTTCCAAGGCCTGAGCCATGACTTTTTCGGAGATGACCTGTTTGGCCAGGACGAGAGCAACTCAAGAGTACGGTACCAGGAAGCTTGTACACGTAGATGTGACGCTGTCACTTTGATATAGATCTATGACGCTCTCTTACGAAAACATCTACATCGTTTTATCAAAAGATACATCTGATCCATGGCAATAATAATCTTTACATTCCGTAGGCTTCCGCCCGACAGCCAATCAAACGGTCCCATTTGCTTACTAACGAGGGCACGAAAGGTCACGTGAGATGGTTAGGCGGTGAGCTATATTGCCGCCCGTATCGTACCGCCCTCTGCGACAAGCAACAACAAAATAAATATCGCAAGTCGATAATCCTCTCTCCATGACTAGTACCTAGAAACTAGTCTTCAAACACAACTAAGCAACAGTCAAACTAAATGGCAAAATTGAATATATTAGCAGTTGCGACGCATGTCGGCCGACGCGCTTACAGACACAAGCTCGCGATCGTCTCCATACTCTTCGTGATCTTCTTCATAATCCCCATCTTTTTATACACGTTATTAGGAACGATTCTCGCAAACGATCCGCGGCTGGTTCCGCATGCAATCCGGAATGCTCGCAATGTTTTATTGATCACGGCTCATCCGGACGATGAGTCGTTGTTTTTCAGTCCCAGCATTTTGCACAATTCGGAGATGCCGCATGTGAATCGGCATTTGCTTGTTTTATCGTCTGGTAATTCCACCGTTCGTTCTTTCGGGTAACGTAAAAGTGAATTTAATTGAGTTTATAGGAAACTTCAATGGCCTCGGTGAGCATCGACGAACAGAAACAAAGGCTTCTTGCGCTGCGCTAGGAATCAGAGACGAGAACTGCGTTGTCCTCGATAACAAGGACCTGCAAGACAATCCCCGACAATGGTGGGATGATTCTATCATCGAAAAGATACTTGGAGAGCATATCAAGAAATGGAGTATCGACCTTATCATCACTTTTGATCATTACGGTGTCTCGGGCCACGTCAACCATCGATCCGTCAGCAAGGGAGTGAAAAAATACTGCGACGAGCACGACCACATGCCCCCGGTCTATGCGAATCAGTCGAAATTCTTACTGCGGAAATATTCGTCGCTATTCGACTTGATTCCGACCTCGTTGCCTTTTACATGGCGAATCATGGAGGCGCTGGTCGCTCCCGTGCCAAAGGGGTACGAGACAGCGGTGTCGATTACGGAAAAGCCGGTGCCGCCACCTGAAGGGGGCGATAAATACGGCGATAGAGCTCTTCTTGTGACGGATTGGAGGCATTATATGCAAGGCCGGGCTGCGTTTAAGCAGCACGCATCGCAATATTCCTGGGATCGGGTGCTTTATTTGATAGTGAGCCGGTATATGTGGTTTAATGATTTGAAGCGATTGTAGTGTTTAGTTATTGCTGTACCGCGAGATCACGGAAAGAAAATGAAATGATATTCTTGTCTCAAGCATGTATGTAGTAAAAGGAATCGCTAATGCATGAAAATCGAAATTAATACAACAAATATAATGTAATGAAGGAAAAGAAGTAAAATGCAGAAAAAGAAAAGAAAATGCAAAGCCCGCTATGCCTCTTTGATGCAAGAAAACCCACGCTCCGAATCAAATCTGTCGCCTGTTGCTTTATCCCGAGATGCGGAAAACCGTCTTCGCCGCAGATACGACCGCGTGAGGTATACTGTCAAGAGCAGCGAGACCATAAAAACTAAAAACACAATAACGGAGCCGCTGCGCAGATGACCAATCCAGTTGATCAAAGCAGCGTCGTAATTGTGCCAGGACGACGATCCGAGATGGCGGAACAACGGCGTGTCGACGAAGCCGCTCAGCATGTGTAAGCGCGGGGAGCCGGTGATTCCGCCGAGAATTCGAAGGGGGTTGCGGTTTTCTTGGAGGGTGAAGATGGTGCTAAAGCCGACCGAGAAATTAGCGTTAACTACTGGCGTGGAATGAAGAGAAAAACCTACGATGCGTAGTGGCAGCCTGTGCTGAACATGACTGCGACGTACGGAAGGTAGAACCAGAGATGGTTGTACCGCGGAAGGTTGTCGACGAGGTCACGCACGAATTCATTGCCCTGAGTGGCCATCATGAATCCGATCGAGAAGCCGGTCGGATGAGCCGCTGGAGCGACAAATTCAAAGCGTCGCAACGGCCCCAGACTGCGTTTGCAGGCGAGGTCGAAATCCAGAACGACACCTACGAGCATCGATCAGTGCATCGCACAAGACGAAAAGGAGAAGAAATGACATACCTCCGTACGTCTGTAGAACCATGTATCGCAGAGCATCGACGCGCTCCACGGGGTAGTGATAATTTTTCCACATGTCGCTGAGATGAGGAAACTCTTCGTTGACCAGTTTCTCGGCGGATTCGTCGTCCCAGATGTAGGCCTTCCAGTTGGGGTGATATTTGATGCATTCCTCTCGAGCGCCTAGCCACTCTGGTCTCGGTTCGTGTGGTCCCAGGTGAATATGGTGTAATACGGGGGGAATGAGATCTGGATATGAACTGCCGGCAGTGGACTGATTGACTGGGTATGAGGCGAAAGTCACGTCGAAATCATCGTGGTCTTTGGAGATAAACGACTGTACTGAAGCGTGTCGCCAGCGACTGGACAGCGCCACGAGGTTGAATAGGGTGTGCCCGAGAGGTAGCCACCATCTCTGCGACAGCAATAGTGCAACGCAGACGGCGATGAGTATTTTGACTCGGAGGCAAGGCATGGCAAGTCACCGGCGATGGTTCATGGCAGGATGAGGGGGAAGTGAGGAGTGAAAGTTATCTTTTTTTTTTTCTCTGTTCGGGACTGACGGAGACGAAGCCCAGGGAGGATGCACATTTATTAGTAGCACAGGCTGATTGGATAACACAGACCCTGAGGCTGAATGGCTAAGCTCAAGACTAAAGAGTTAAGCTCAACGCTAAGTCGCAAGCTGGCAATTCGCCCATTTTTTCTTTGACTCAGCCGGTTCTGTTGGACGGCTCGTCTAATTTGCAGCCCACAGCCCCCCAATTCATTGAGCATCTCCCGTATTAATTCTGCAGACGTGTCTACAATTAGAAACACACTACCAGGCTCAGCGGGTTCTGTAACCATTCTGAGAAAATCATGCTGCCTAGCTCGCATGTCCGTACGAGTGTGACAATTCGTATTTCGCAACTCGGGATTTGCCATTCGTGGGGTGTGTCTCTCTGCTCCACTGGCTGATTCACGACGGATTTTGGCTGACTGCATTCGGCGTAGTGCTACCATTTTTGGAAAAAGCAGGACGTAGGTAGCAGAATAAATTAAAAAAATAAATAACACGAGGCTTTTTTGGTCCAACAGCGAACACTCGGCTGTCGGGTGATCCTATAGGGAGGCCCCAACATTCCCCTGAATTGTCTCCTGCTGACCAACTGCACTGTATCTTAAGTTGTTTCCCACAGATAATCCTCCGTAGTACGTTTTGAAATAAACACCGAGGATCATAATAATAACAATGGAATGAACCTCTTCTTCTTTTTTTCTTCCACCGTCAACCGATTAGTGATCCCGGCGCTGGTTCATTCATGGTGGTTTGTGGCTGATAAGTTGTAACTGGCAATTCTAGCCTGAGCAATCACAAAAGAGACAAGAAAGCACACCATCCTGCGACCTCCCGGCAACACAGGGAATTTTTCGTAAATTTTTGGTCAATTCGGTGAACGGTGTGTCTGAGAATAATATTTACCATTGGGTAATGGCTCCACTGCCCTTGGATCCTTAGAGACATCTGTACGGTCAGCCTATCGCGCACGTGTTTACTACTTCTGGTTCTGTTGCGACTTGCGAGCGCCGAGCAGCGAATTATTAATTATTATTTACGTTAACAATAACCCTAACCAACATTCGTGTGCCGAACACACAACCCTAACCCTGGACAGCTGACTTCGGTTTGTCTCGGCCTGACTAAGCAGCTCTCGGCCTTATTCTGTCACGTGTTTGCGGGCTGATTGGCCGGAGTGTGATTGATTACATAACATCCTCTTCTCATTTCCAGGTTCAAAAGGTTCATGGCGAATACGTGGCTGCTATTGCGACTTGTTGAGTGACTATCGACACTCTGTGCTTGCTGACGCATTTCTCCAGAGATAAATACAGACGCCAATTCTGTAACAAACAATGAACAGCCCCTACGATGTCCTAGACCGAGTCTCTTTGTTGTATCGGCATACCTAGTGCGTGTCAATTTGTGTCACCTTCATTCCAGTGTGTGCAACCCCGTAAGGAATACCCTGATAAGAGTTCAGCACATATACCAAGTAATGACATTGCCAGCAGTTGACTTGACCACTTGCTATTGACCAGTATCCGGCATCAGAACATTCGAAGTCACAGGCACAGTCTGGTGATTTTAATTACTTCCTCCCAAGAGCCAAAACTGCTACACCCTGGCACACATTTCCATTCTCCTCCACCAGCCTTGCCCACTCATCACGACACAGCGACAGTTCCTCTTCGTTAAGATTCTTGATAATCATTTGTGTCCCAGGGTTGGAGCTCTTCGTAAACATCACGGCAGCTTTCCTTGGTTCGGGAATTTGCCAATTCACCTCAACGTATTCAGTATGAACATCCCGAAACCCGGCAGCCTCCATTTCGCTTTTGATTCCCTCGGTCGTTTTCCATATATCGGGCCAGCCCAACTGTTTATCTGTGTCAGTGTAATTTTCAGATTGTACTTGATTCTTCTTTGATGTCCTTACCGACATAGTCTTCTCGCTCGCTGTGCGAACCGCTCGGGTGAGGAATTCCATCCATTCTACCTTCGCCCAGCTCGTGCATGCAAACACACCACCATCTGACAAAACCCGATGCGCTTCAGACAGTCCCCTCTTATAGTCCGGCAACATGAAATAAACAAAACTTCCCGTGAGATGTGATACACTATTGGTAGCGACCTTTTCCAGATTCTGTGCATCCATCACATCGAGGTCGAGTTTCTCCCAGCAGCTCGCGGCGTGTGTGTCTTCAGAGTGTACTTCTCGCTCTTTTCTCGCTCTAGCAGCCTCAACCATGCCTTGCGAGAAGTCTGTGGCTATCAACTTCGCTGTCTGGGGGATATATTCCCCATAGTTCTTGAATAACAAAGTAGCAACCGTTCCGGGACCGCTGCCGATATCAAGGATAGTCGAAGCATTGCGGAATGGGCGAGCACGATTCATGGCCTCCAGCATTCTTGTACAGGGAGTATGCATTGGGCCATCAATAGGCATCTGCGCATATTCGGCAGCGGTTTTATCCCATTCTGACGAGTTTGACAAGGACATCTTGAATATTATGCTCAGGGGTTATACAGAAACTTTGCGTCAGGAAGATTTATTGCATTCAAGACAAGCTCGAGATCGATTTGAAAGAAAACTGGTAGCTTTTATACCCAGCTGGAACGATATCCATGGCATACTCCCAAGGTGTCTGCGCGGAGACTTCTCGGAGACATATGTAAAAATACGCCAATCAAGGACGACTATGAAACAATCACAAGCAGCAGATCTAGTTGGATCCCCCGCAGTGTAGTCAGCTGGATATGGCCTAACTAGAGGCCTCATCATTAGAAATCAAAGCTCTTTTCTGTAGGCCCCAAACAGAAAATCTACAGATAGCCAACTGCTGAAATGTTATAGGTGAAACACCCGTCTGGTGGGGGCATCACGCGAAATCATACATTTACTTGTTTACTCAAAGGCATAGTCAGAATATGATGAGCATAAGCTAATATGGGATTGAGGCCTAGCATCATTATCTTAACATCTTCACCCTCAACTAATAGGCCCGTCTCAAATTGATGGCATTTTCAATTAGCTGAAAGACGACCATGACTCGTGCTAGCAAAGAAAACCAAATGAGGCGATCCAACTTCAATACAGATCCCTTTAGCCTTTGTAGAAAAAAATTGCTCCACTACAGTCAAGACCAATATCAATTTCGCATTCCTTGTATGTCAATTCAATTGGGGTTTAACCCTAACCCTAGACTCCTATGCGGGCTAGCCTGATTTATACTAGTGGAGTAGAATCATTTCCCGGTCCGATGTAAGGAAGTGACGACAAAGACAACAACACAACACATCTCTCCTCTAACATCAACAATCTGGCATGACCGTGTAGGTCTCAGGTTGGCTCGATTGTAACATCTCATTTGCATTTATAGACT
The DNA here is from genome assembly GCA_023625975.1 of Talaromyces sp. PYS2103. Lineage (NCBI taxonomy): Eukaryota > Fungi > Ascomycota > Eurotiomycetes > Eurotiales > Trichocomaceae > Talaromyces > Talaromyces sp. PYS2103. Next base: position 235,249 of record JAMAGB010000031.1, read on the forward strand.
ACCAACTTTATTCCTGGCGTCGAACGTTCTTTGACTGTCATAGGGCTCCTGGATCTCGTCAGACAAGCTCTAACAAGCTTTCCATGGGCAGCAGGAGGACGCGAAGGCTGTCGCAGGGATGGTGTATAGAGGGCTCTGGAACTTGCACATTCACGGTGAGTATTGTCAGCACTGCGTGATTATTGGATAGTCGACTTGTCCCTTCAGGGAAATGGTATCGGTTATGCCACTCCGAGGCCGGATAAGTCTAAAAAGCCCTCACCATTCCAACCTAGATTACGTATACACTATCGATCGAGACGCAGGCGCTTTGATCATTTTGCTCTGGGCGGAGGGAAACGGAACATTGAAACCCGCAGCAATACGTATTGACCTTGCAAGGGTCTATGAGTCTTCCGGGCTCATTATAAAGACTTCCCTCTAATGACGGGATTTGGGAGACCTGTCTTGCTCCTAATGCATAACTAATGTTTGGGACGCTTGCTTTGAATTATGGTCCCCCTACTCCCATGAATGAGCTACAGGAGCGATTTTTTACCGGCTTTGTCGTGATATGGCGATTTTAGATCGACGACTCCTTAACGTGAAGGTACGATTGCGACGTCTTCAAAGTGTTCTCTATAGCCTTCCTACGTGTTGTCGCTTGGGATTCTGAAGTATCCTTCGATTGCAACCCTGATCTGCCAATTTCTTTTGCGTCAATTCCAAAATGGAATTACCCTAGGACGGACATGTATTGGTTTGATGGTTCCCTTGTTGTGTTACAAGAAGAAATTGAATGCGAGGCTATGATCACTCGCATCCTTATAAAAGCCAAATTATATATTGATGCTCCTAAGACAGGTCACACAGCCCACTTGACCATCATGTCACCACATCAGGTTGCATTTGTGCAACTCTCAGGTAATATCATCCTCATTTCTAAACACTTAGTACTGTTGACGAACGGCTCAGCGATCCAATACTCGCCTAATTTCCATACTCTCACCCAAATACTAACATCAGGCTATTGGAAGAAACCCCAGGCTCCTAAAGAACGGTGACAACAGGCTTTGCCATCCAAAATCCTTCAAAGGATCCTTCGCGAGGCAACGTCTCAAGATGCTATAGCATTTTTTGGGGCTTCCTTTACAGTTCAGCAGTGTTACTATGCCTGTGTACCTCATTCAGACGGTATAATCGTGCGAAGCTCTGCCTCGTCTATACCCTGTTGCGGTAAGCTTGGCGATTTAGATCAGTGTGGTGTTTGTTGTTCCAGTTGCTACTCTTCGTAGCATTTGGACTGGATTGGTCTTACTAAACGTCACCCCACGCTCAGTACACTTGTTTGAAATGCAAGTAAACGATCCCAAATATGACAGGCGATCCTGGTGGGATAAACAGAATAAGCTGCCGAATACGCAGACAAGGCTGTCCCATTAAAGTTTGCAGTTCTGAAAGATTCCTTCAGCTCTGGCTCTCCAAACCTTCCCATCTACGGCCGGAACTACGATTTCTCGGCAATCACGTTCCTATACCACCACGCCTGGTAGACTATACAATATTGTTCAATTCCTTATTTTCTGGACTGGCATAAGGTTTGAAAGACACTCCCATTTAAAACTCAGTCGGCGATCTAAATGATATTCGTAGAATTTAAAATTTGTTTCATGAATCATATCGCTCAACACCTTCCAAATTCGGTGTTGGCATGCTCAAGAGCATTTTGCAGTTGGTCCAACGAGACCCCGACCGGGTCTCCTGTACGTTTGGCTTCGGCTACTGTGTGATCAATGACGCTTCGGTCTCCCAAAGAACGGCGTTCTATACGGAGAATGATGAAGTCGGCATAGTTGTCGTGTCGGTTTTGTTCTAGCGCGACTGTATAACCGCCGGCGGCTGGAAAATAATAGTTCAGGATTCCAGAAGCCATTGCTTTGACAGAGTCTTCGAGGTCGAATCATTTCATCAAACCGAACGAGCTCGTCAAGGATGGGTAGAGACAAGTACACTACCATAGCCACTTCCAAAGAGGACAGTACCTGGGTATATTGGAGTAAAGGGGTGCAATACTGTGCGTGAACGAGATGCTTAAAGTTATAGTTCTTCTTTCGGTTTCCTGATGCTTTGAAAAATTTACATGGGATACTCAACTCTTTATGTAGTTCCGTATCAAGCTCCTGGAATACACAAGACACTCATGACGATAATCAAGTCTAATAATAACCCGAAGCCTAAACTCAAGACTGACACAAAGTGATACAGGAAGTGGCCTGCTCAAGAGAGCAATAGTCGCCAGGTCACTACACGACCAATCCATTACAGCCCGGTCGGTAGACACATGAGACCTGAATTTGACCATCGCTATATCTTCACATGTGACGTGACAGCCACGACTAAACACGCCCATGCAGCCAAGTCAACCGTCCAGGTACGCAGTAAATGAATATTCAACCATTCATCCAAAACACTAGTTGGCAGGCCGTTCGACCGGTCATCCTCGACAATAGCACGAATTCGTGGTGCTACCAAAGGCACAAACAATAAATGGCTAGCTGCAAGTGTGGCGCCTGCTATATACCATCGCAACGAACGACTGGCGACCAACGAGTCATATCGCCAATAATAATTCCCGACCGATGTCCAGAATGTCAACCCAAGAAGTCCAACCACACGAGGCAGTCCCGCTGCGAAGAATTCATTAAAGTATGTAGGCAGGATGGGATCTGATTTGGGACGGTTGCTTGGCGAAGTGAACACGCTCAGGAAATGGTGTTGGTCGAATGCGTACCAAAGTGTGCAGGTCGATGAGACCAGAGGGGCTACGGCGAGAGCAGCCATTGGATCAAAGACAAGCCGAGAAGCCATGTTACTTTTTTTATATAATGCTTCAATGATTGTGGATGTTCATGGATGGCAAGATGTCGTGTGAAAGGTGAATGATTATCAGATGCTTGAGAATTGTCGGAACGGTTCGGGACGGGACGAGGCCCGCTCGTGACAGTAGCAGCCCTAACCCCAACCCTCAAACGAGAACAATCGTAACTTGAATGAAATGATAAAGATATTTTGGGTATCAAGTATATTCACATTTCTAGTGCTCGGTTAATGCAGATATGTACTAGCTACGCTTCCTTTAGGAGCGTTTTGATACTACTTAGGTATTATTTATCCCCCCTATTTTGCCTTGTCCTTCACGGTGAATGAATACGTGGGCTTCATATCATCCTTGACAGGGTACAAATCTCCACCTTCATACTCCATATCACGCATGTAGTATTCAAATTTCAACTCCTTGGAGCTAATGTCCAAAGTGACAAACCCATTACCTGCACCAGCAGCATCGGCTCCAAGGAACTTAACGTATGAACCCAAGGAAACACCATTGTTGCAATCGCCAGCCTCGGGGTAGCCAGCGGCACCGGAGAGAACGAAGTTGGTATTGTTACCGACGTAGTGCGCAGCACAGTGATCATGGCCATTCAAGACAATACCGTTGTGCTGCTCAGCAACTGAGACTAGTGGCCAAAGCTCGGTGTAGTTGGTGCTTGACGACAGGAAACCGTGGTGGATCTGCAGGAATTTCCAGTCGGCATTGGAATTGGCAAAGGCTTGAGTCACGAAGTCGACCTGAGTCTGTTTGTCCTTGTGGCACGAGATTGTATAGTCGTTCTGGTAAACGGAGGTGCTCTTCTGATACTTCTCAATGAAGCAGTCTGAATCAACGACGACAAAGGTTGCTGTCCAGTCATGGCCGACAATGTCATAGGTGTAATAAGGCAGTCCTTCAGTACCAAAGTACCATCGGTCATCGTACAAGGGGGCGATCTTGGTCTCGAAATCCACACCTGCTTGGCCATATACGATATCATGGTTGCCGAGGCATTGATACCAGGTGGCGTTCTCATAGATGCCTTGAGAATACATGTCCACCCAGGTCTCTTGGAAGCGATTGACGCCGGTGGTGGTAAAGCCAACACCGCTGTCGTAAAAGTTGTCTCCAACGGAGATGAACGCCGAGCAGTTCTTCATCGTGCAGACTTTCTCGATGTAGTCCGCCGTCGATACTGTCAATTTTTGTTAGTACCATGCGTGATAGATCCTTTGTCTTTGACGTAAATTAACAATGATTTCGTACCTTGAGCCGCCGAAGCATTCAGCGCAGCTGCCCTGTCACCGGCATCACAGTCATTCTGTAATTCTCGGGGAATCGTAATATTGTTGGCCGTCAAAACGGGCGCCACTTCATTGCAAAAGTATGTGTTGGCGGGATTCCATCCGCTCCAGCCAAAGTCTGCCGCGTTATCGGTTCAGCTCTTATTCGGTTTAGTAAACCATTGAAAATTAACATACCACCAAGAATACCAACGGTAAGTGAGTCGTGACCCTTTGGCGCAGCGACGGATCCGGGGACCTTCTGAGTCTTAGCAGAGGCTGTGCAGATGACAGCACTCGCCAACAGAACTGAACGGAGTGAGACGGCCATGGTTGGGGATCTTTACAATAATTCACACTGTTGGTGGTCGATGTGCATTCTCTCGATCAGTCACACGGGCATACCTCGCCCATTTATAAGTTTTGCGGCATGTTAAGAATGCCAGAAAATTGTGGCAGGACTTCCTAATCTGCAATCCTCAACGTGCATGAATCTAGCTGCTGGTTGAGCATGTGCCCGGTTGGCACATCAGGATTCGACAATCGCGATGGAATCCGTCTGGAAATATTTTTGGCTTCTAATGCATCGGCCCGGAATCTATTATCGCTTCCTTGCCCCTGTAATTGGAATGACAGCAGCATGTAGGATGTGGGATGTAGGGCACGGACGCTTGCTTTTGAGTCTGAGCACCCAACCAGATACGTACGGTATGTCTGTGGCTGAGATCTACATTCGAGACGCATCTGATCCAATCTTGTATAAGTAACATCCATCCTATTACGTCGTCGCAGCTGTACACTCGAGCAGAAGGGTACTGTGGTGATTGTAACTTGCCTCAAGGTCAAAGACAAACACCGCAAAACAACACGCGACCCCATCACTTACTCCGGGGTGGACGAGATCAGACAGGAAAGCCCTACCTAGACGACGACATTTGCCTTGGCGATGCAGGAGAAAAGCTTGATTATTCTTCGAAACCAATCAAAATGCATCACTAGCAAACAATTGCAATTGCTGCGAATCTGAAAGCACGAGACGCCCACGTGTAGAACAACGCGGCCCGCGGAGTGGAGAGCAGGCCACGCTATCAAAGTTTGCATTGCAGCCTTCCTCAACAGGCAATTTTGACGCGATATGTCTTCCATTGTCTGCGGTTGAGTTTTCGAAATTGCCTGGAATTACTACCTCAAATCTGCTACCGCTACAGAGTTGAAAACGGCTGGGTCGGCAAAAATCCAGACTGAAATTGTGGAATTAAACACAACCTAGTTTTTGAAAGGAAAGAGAGAACTGGCAATAAATAGGCTGCCGAGTCAATATGCTTGAGTTATATTGATCTTTCCCAACTGAAAATGTTTGCTAAAGAGGAAGGATTAGTCCCCAGACTCGTCATAAGCGTAAAGCACTTATGCCACAGAATGGAAGCTGAGATATCGCTGTCAGAGAACAAGTAGTAGTGGTAGTAATAGTAGCAACAGTTGTAGTAGGCGTAGTGGTTGTGAATGGTACGGTTCAAGTAATGGAGCAGAAGAACTGCTCGTCGTGGAAATTGACGACGCGACTATGCTCGAGGCAGTGGGGGTTGAAGAAGCGATAGCACTCGCTCGAGTGCCATCAAACGCTGTCGCAGACACCCAGGACCCATTCTTACCAGCTGTTGTGTGAATGACTGTTACTGAAGCCGTGGAATCGTAACTCGTAATATCCATCGACACACCTGGCGAAATACTGGATGTACACACAGCATCTAGACCGGGACGAATCGAATAATAATTCACGCCGTAAACATCATAACCTCTATATCACCGGTTAACATCGTCTATGTCGAACACAGAAAGAAAGAGAGGATCAAAAACATACTTGGGGCAGCAAATGATGTAAGATTCAGTAATATTGTACGTTTCCCAGTCTTTGGGACAGACCAGTTGGCTGAATGGTGGCCAAAAAACAGTAGCCACGGCTCTAGAGTAGAATTGACTTGGATAGCACGAAGTGAGGGTCAAGGTTGGCACTGGATAGATGATATTCTGCCCCAGCGTGTCTGTCCACGGAGGTTGCACCGTGAGTCCACTCTCACATCCTGGAGGCTGCGTAAAGATGGTGGTGAGGGTAAGGTCATCGCCGGTCTCGGTTATACTGGGAGTTGGGGCTGGTGTAGCTGACGGAGTGGAACTTGATGTTGTCGATGTCGATCTATATACTGTGCTGTCACAGTAATGACTGGACCAGGCACGGTTGAAACACTAACCCTGATCGAACTAAGTTCGGCAAACCCCTGTGGAGGGAACCCTAGAGCAAGCAATGTAAGTCGAGATACGAACTGCATCTCGTTTGATTTCCGTTCTTTATTTTGTTTTCGGGTTCAAAAGATGCTAGCACACGCGATTGCAACCAGGAGACGATAAAGAAGAAGAGAAGAAAAAGTAGGCATTGTTTTCTACAAATTTGCGCCGAGTCATGCAGCAATTGCGGCGCAGTAGTCGCTTCCCTGACTAGGGCCCTGAACCAGTTCTTTTTGAAATGCCATTTGAGGGGTAAATTTTTGTTCGATGTAACCCTGATTGTCTGCGATAAGTATTGGTTACTGTCATTGCAGCATACATAGCGGCATAATTAACTTGCGCCATATGAAGGCATATCGAATGCATACCATGACACCCTACTCTTTAGGTCTGGAGATGTCGACAACTGCGAGAATATCATCCACAGATGCTGAAAGCGAGTTTCGTTTTTCTATCAACATATCTCTTGTTAGATCTATTTTTAATGGGATATGCCTTGTCCCAAACGGTAGATGCACGGTAGACCAACTGCGAATCTCTGGACGGCAACATTGTAACAATAGACTAAAAAGCATGCGCACAAGCACGCTGCAATAGTTCGTCCCGTAGCAGCTTGTCATTATCCCTGAATGTCTTCGTCTCCTCAGCACCCGGTTCGTCCCCGCCTGCAAGTTGTTCAAATATGGACTGCACCTCCCAGGCAGCAGGTTCGTTGGTGGTGTCAATTTGTGGCTCCACAACCTTTGCCATACGGAGTATATTGATGCATAGCCATGCTATTCTGAAGCCCGCGAAAACGATTATCACCCACTCCATGTTGGCTCTTCGTCTTGGCAGAATGACTATTATATGCGGCGAATAACATACAAGCAACTCCTCGAGGGAGCTCTCGTCTCCTTTTGGATCGATACGAGGTGGCTTCGCGTTTTCTGGGGGATCGGCCGTCTCCTTCGCACTGGTCAGGATGCAGTCAAGCTCCGTGTCCCAAGCGTGGTATCGAAGAATGATGCGTTTTTTGTTATATTGCGGAAGTGACGCCGAGAAAGAGTAAAAGTACGTAGGCAAGATCAGGACCTCATTCATTCGGAAGCTTGCCCTAACCCTAATACCCAGCTACCTGCCAATCAGGTCACGCAAACATGCAGAATAATGAACAAAGGCTTAGCCATATAGCTATATCCCAGTAGACGTCCTGGTGGTAGTTGATTTTTGAATATTTGTATTTATCAGCACTGCAAGTATTGGAAGTCCGTGTGTTGGCTATACCAGGACGTATCTACTGCGCATTTTGCAAGATCTCCATGAGTCCATCAATCACAACAATTACAGTCAAGCAACGCTCAATAGGCTGATGGACAAGAAGCTCGAATGTCCATGTCTGCACAGCTTTCTTCGCAACTCATCTTTGTATCGCTCAAGCTGACACATGCTTCGAGAGATACTGGTCTGGAGCAGTAGAAGGACGCACCGGTTTGTATTCTGGTAGTGAGATATAGACAGAGCTGAGTTCTGTCAAATGTGGAATCCGTCGTGAACTCGTTATAAATATGAATCGGCTCAGGAGTAGCTACGGATGCTGGAGACCGTTTCACTTAAGAGATTGCCGTTTATTGTCGCCATTAGCCACCAGCGCAAGCTGTGTCGATATAATCCAACACAGGGCAAGGCTTATGTAGTGAATCGAACCAGCAACTCGTGAGATTCAAATCCCGCTCGCGCCAGATTCTTGATAAGAATGTCTTGGCTGTCTTTTGTAGAAGCGGAGAGTATTGCTCAACACAGTCATCCACACGCTGGAGCGTCTTGCAGCGTAGATCTTCATCTCGGACCTCAAGGGCCGCGATCATGAATGGCAACGTCACAAACCGTGGCGACCGCTTTGTAACTCGGTGAGCCATTTCAAGTTCCATCATGACTTCATTAGACCAAATATCGGCCTGAGAATCCTCCTGGCCAAATGGATATCGCAACCGGTGGCCTATCAGAAGTGCCCCCAGACGGTACACCTTGGCTTGCGCAAGAAGGTGGACAATTTCTGCCGAATCAAACTGCTCAACAAGTTGATCCAGGTTAGATGGCTGCCATGGTTCAACTACAGATTGAATGTCCTTTATCTGCTTTTGTAGACGAGCCAGGGCGCTCACGTCAGTTGCATGAAGAAGTGAGCTACTGATAACACAAAGATCATAATAATGAGGCAAGAGAGGCAAGGAGAGACCAAGGTGGCGATCAACAGTACCAAAAGCCGGTTCCTGAATTCTCAATGTCGGCTTCAGTCGGTAAACAAGGCAGTCCATGGTCTCCAGAAGGATCAGTAAGTTATGCCACGGATCGTTGTGTGTGCTGGGCGTCGTTGTTTCTGGAAATGAACTGGTTGCGCCAAGACAGAAACGGCAAATTTCCGAGACTCCTACGCCGATGGCTGAATAGACCGAGAAAGCTAGCATACTTCCTAGCGTATGGCATAAAACTGTGTCTTCTGAGCGCAAAGCATAAAGTGAGCGTAATGCGTTCATGGCTTTTGATATGTGTGCAATAGTGTTATTTGCATCCCTGTCCGTTCCAGGGCCAGATTGAAGCTGCTTTAGCGTAATAGCACATGCAAGATAGGCATCCTTGAGCAGTGGCAGTGCAGCTGCGAGCTGCTCAGCGAGCGAATGTTGCTGCTCACCGTGAAAGCTCGGGCACACAACGTAGTGATCCAAGCTTCCAGGCTGGCCCAGGAGATAATGCAGCAGCTCCTGTTCTTCGGGTTGCTGGTCAGGAAGGATTTTCAAGCACGCATCAATGGCAGGTTGGTATTGCTGTGGCCGTTTGTGCTTTCCAGATGTCAATTCCTCCTCATGATGGACCCTTCTTCCGGCCGGCCGCACCGGTCGCACTGTTGAACAAGCTAGACCCAGCCTCCGGCACCGTGCACAATGGACGGAGATTATTGTACGCTCGCATCGTTCCTTGAGCTTGTAGCATCTATCGCATGCGGCTCTCAATTTTGGGTTCCTCCTAATTACAGCCGCCTGCATGGTGCTGGGGGGTTGGTTGAGAAAATGTTGAGAGGATGGTGAGGTGAGTGAGCCGGTGAGTAAAACAACTCATTCCGTGTCACGGAAGAAACATAGCCCGACATCCCTTAACCCTAACCCTTCAGACAGTATGCATGAAGAATTGATCTAACGATCATTACTACCAAATGATCGGCTTAATATGCACGGAACTGGTCAAGGCAATGCATCCCGTCGCTTTACATATCCAGGTTGCATTGCTAATGTCTGCTAATTGGTGGTGTCTGCCAATGTCGGTGATTGGCTCTTCAAGACTGGAGCACAACATTTAAAGTCGCTTGGATTGTATGTATAGCACAAAATCGAAAGCACAAAATACTTGCGTTGACTGAAATAGTTTTCATCTCCGAACCTATTACCTAAGCGAGTGCGTATATCGTATCTGCGGATCGACATGGAGACTTGAACTATTAGACACGACGAGTGATACGGTCCTATCATCTTATCACGAGTCACGGAGATTACTTTGCAGTAGATCAGCTCGATAGGCGCTACCTTAGTAACCTTACTGCCCGGCAAGTCTCTGTCCCGCTATTTTAATGCTTGTTTCTTCAAGGTTACCTCAAATGCTTCAAGCTTTTCCGAATTAGGCAGTTTCATCGCAAGCCTCCGTTGCATTTGTGGTCCGGTACTCCCTAGACAGCTGATTTTCTAGAGGCTTTTGGACCCTAATTCGGGCCGTGTCTTGTTCTGACGATCCGTGTTGTTGAAACTATCGTTCCAAAAAGTAACCAGCGAATGTCGTTGGGCCATGCTTTAGTTAGCCATGCAATTCCGTCTCCACCAGATGCTACCTTTTGCTTGTCTGGAGAGTGTTGATTGATGCTTCTCAGGCTACTGGAATTGTTTCATAGCCGCAGAAACCGGGCATTCCCTGCCCTGCTGTGTTTGGAATAACTTTAAAAGGCCGAGCATCACCCCTTTCCCTGGCCGCTTGCTCTGGTTATCAACAAATTACACAATCAGCCCCATAACATAATTCGCAAATATGCAGTTCACCAAGGTACGTTCATGCACTCTATCACAATTCCAGTCTCTACTAGATACTTTTGTAGATACAATTTCAACCGCAAGCAGACCTACATACTGACTTTGCTGTACTATAGATCGCTGCCGCCTTCTTCCTCTTCTCCAGCGCCTACGCTGCATCTTGCGTTGAATCCTGCGGCAGCAGGTGCTACTGGCAATCTGATATTGACGACGCGCTAAACCAAGGATACTCCCTGTTGCAATCTGGAAACACGGACGATAACTATCCCCACGAATACCGCGACGAAGAAGGCTTCGACTTCCCCGTGTCCGGCCCTTACTACGAATATCCAATCCTCTCATCTTTCCAGGTTTACACTGGTGGCTCCCCTGGTGCGGATCGTGTTATTTTCAATGGAGACGGCGAGTACGCTGGTCTGATCACCCACACTGGAGCTTCTAGCTATGACGGCTTCGTTGAATGCAATGCTGCGTAAACAACAACTGGATTATGATCTAACGGAAGGGCTCATTATTCTCAGGATATTGATGTATTTAGTAACATATACATGGAAATAATGGCTGTATAGAACATAGTCGTCTATCTCAAGACTTAGGAATGATGATAAGAATTACTTGGATGCAAAAAGGGAAAAGATAAATCAAATTAAAAAAAGAAAAATAAAAAATCTTTCAGCCATTAGACCAAGATACATCTCGCTCCGTCATACGGAGTACAACATTGAAGGGACCTCCAATACATATCGTAAGAACAAATCGACCTTGGGGTTATTAGGGTTATTAGGGTTAATGATTGCAATAGCAGCCATATCACCAGCCCCGGAAGCAAGTGAGCCTGATGCAGTATAGTTGTGACCACCGAGTGTTAAGCCTCCTGGGCAGTATCGAATCCACCGCTGCGATGGTTAATGTGAGACATGAAGTATGCTGAAGATGGTATATCTACCAATAGCGGCTATATATAGCCCAAGCTCCTGCTGCAATTATACAAAAAGTCCCGACATTTATCGCTGCACCTACAATATATTTTTTTGCAAGTCTCATTTCCTGACCTGCCCATCCTGCAGCCGCATTGACATGTGGGAAAGGCTCATTAGGGACTGGCTTGCCCAAGAACTCACATAATGGCTCCCATCCGTCCTCAACTGTCCACTCCAGTAGCCGTTCCCTGCCTACGAGCCCCCGAATCATGTTGCAATGTTCTACAGAACAAATACAGTAATTAGCGCAAGCTCTTAATATTAAGAGGGGAGAATATCTGGAATGGAACCTGTTTAGATGTGATCATCAACTTACCTCGATACACCCACTTCCCATTCCTCGCCATACCTGTTTCGATATTTCCATCCAGCGCGCGGAACAAGCCTGGCCACATAAACCGCACAAAAACATGCCAAGCCCAGAAGCACTCCCGGTTTAGACACGAGAGTATGAAGAGTGGCCAGTGACCGTTGGAACGCATCAGAGTCGTCGTCGCGCTGTGATGCCACGCATCCAGGTCCTTGCGGTGATTAAGGATGACCTTAGCCTCTGGGTATGCGCCAATGAGCTCCGCAGCAAATACAGAGCCCGCTGCATCCGTCACGGCAACGGAGTGACCGATAAGGGGGTCAAAGTCCTCAGCTGTGAACGTAGTGTTGCCGTCAAGGGGCCCAAACCATCTTTCCGTGTTAACGATATCAAGGCACTGGTTAGCCCGGAACGTAATTAATAGGAGCAGAACACAGCCGGGTCTGGATATCTCTTACTTCTTACGACACAGCTTTACCCACTGCTGGCAATAATTCGGCTCCTCATAGATGATATCCCACCCGTGGAAAGTATGGTCGTATCCCAATGTCAGGAGAGCGTGCTGCAGCGACTCTGTCCCGGAGCGAGGCATTCCTACGCACAGCACCTCCATGGGCTTGGTCCGCTTGCGTGGTGGCGGCTCGCGCATGGCGTAGACATAGTCCTCGAGGAACCGAACGAACCAGTTGTTTACTGTAAACATTCTTCTTTTTTTGCTGCGTAAGGATTTGTGTGCACTGCGCACCGTCAGGTTGTTGATTCTATGTCGAGAAATGTATGCTGAGAGTGATCATGTGGAGGGTAGCTGAATCTTTTTAATCCGCCCAATTGCTCCCGCCCCCTTTGTACCCATGTTCACTTATAGTATTACTATTGTGCATGATGCCTGCATATCGTATGAGTCATGTATCATGCCCGGCGTGTAACCACCAGAGTACTAGGGATGCCATCTACGAACAAAGACTTGTGGTATTAGTACTGTTTAGTGTTGGCTTCGTCCACTAATAGGAGCGTGTAGTTTAGCGTCAGCCTGGCCATATTTTACAGAGTGCTCAGTCAGGGGATAATCTCAAGGATTAGAGATCATCCATAGGTGCTCACATGCAGTTTCTCCCTGCATTTGCCATCATTTAGAGCGGTAGGGTGTGGGGGCCGGGAGGGGTTCTTTTCCTTTGTTTAGGCTTTTTGTGCGTGTCACAGCTCGAGGTCAGGGAACAACGATATTGCATATTGACAAAGATGTTGCTTGTAGTATCTGAGCTATCTACAAGGCGGTGTCCGCTGACGGTAAACAAGCACACGGAAGACTGAACCCTCCTCTCTTCAGTCTTCACCAAACATCATATGAGGGACCTATACTTCAACTAGAAGGAGAACCACTCATACTTCCTAGTTTTAATTGCTTTCCCACTGTCTTCCTGTCACTAGGAATTACGTAAAACGGCAATGACCCCCTCACTCACAAGCGTGTGGACATCGACATTTCCTCCAAAGCCAACCTTCAAGGAGGAAAACGTCCCAGACCTCAGTGGAAAGGTAAGATGAGCTCCCGGGCTTATAAAGTGTAACACGGCCACATCAGAACAGCTGATAGACCAGCATTGCTCTTCCAGGTGTACTTCGTGACGGGTGCCAACTCTGGCCTCGGCAAAGAGCTGTCACGCATGCTCTACTCAAAGAATGGCAAAGTCTACATCACTGCGCGTTCCGAGGAGAAGGTCAGCAGAGCAATCCAAGACATCCAAACGGCGGTGCCCAAATCCAATGGCACACTAGTTCCTCTTGTTCTCGACCTCGCAGATCTGAGTACGATCAAAGCATCGACGGAGAAGTTTCTGGCCGCTGAGTCAAGACTCCACGTCCTGTTCAACAATGCCGGATATATGGGACCCGAGAAGGTGGTGGAAAGGACGGTGCAGGGCCATGAGATGCACTTCGGTATCAACTGCCTAGGACCGTTCCTCCTGACCAAACTCCTGCTTCCCACTCTGATAGCGACGGCTCAGGACAAAGAAACTCCGCCGAACACCGTCCGGGTCATTTTCCTGACTTCCTTCGCCGCTGATCTCTTTGCCGACAAGGGCACTATACTCGATATGGACAACCTGGACTTCCATATAGAAAAAGAAGCTAAATACCTATACGGAACCAGCAAGGCGGGTAACTGGATCTATGGCTTCGAGTTGTCGAAGCGATATAAGACCGAAGGCATCATTGGACTAGGCGTGAACCCGGGGAATCTCAAGTCTGGCCTCTTCAGACATCAGAGTGCCCTTTTTAGGGCCCTTACAGGGCCTGTTAACTATCCTGTCATCAATGGGGCGTATACCGAACTTTGGGCTGGTCTCTCCCCTGAGGTGACACTGGAAAAGGCGGGGAGTCTGGTCAACCCCTTCGGACGATTTGGCCCAATTCGTCGCGACTGGGAAAAAGCGACCAAGTCGGAGACCGAAGGAGGCAGTGGAACGACGCAAAAGTTTTGGCAGTGGAGCGAGGTACAGGTGAGCCAGTACATTTAGGTGTGAAGGTAAACAATACCATTACGACGCGCGATCACAAGGAACTTCGGTTAATTATATCCAATATTATCTAAATTAGCTTCCGGGCGTGTGTATACAGCGCAGAATGAAATTAATAGTGTGATATTCTATGTATCCTGTAGTAAGCTCCCAATATTTTTTGGTCTCTCTCTCTGCCAGTTTGCTTGAACGGGACCAAAGGGAGCCTGGGTTTCTGAACGAACCGCCTCACAGGAATATCCTTTGAGGAAAAGGCTTATTTGAAATGGACGGTTGAAATTATGATAATGTCATGTTTTTAGGTCAACCAAAGTTCTCAACAGTGCTAGAACTTGTATTCTGATGGATGTGTTGAATGGCCTTGAAGCTGTCGATTGATTATACTCAGCTTCTTCTGCCAATCTAGGTACCTAGGTAGATAGACGCAGACGCATCAACACTTGAAAAAGATTTACGACAGCCATGGATGTTCAATGATATGCAGATGGTTGGGTTGAGATTTGAAGTGTCGACATCAGCGACGGTAACCTGACCGATACAACAAAAATCGAAATTCAAATTGAGAACATGAACAATATGAACCACGCTAGGAAGACAGAATGTTGTATGTGCGGACCAGTAGCCGAGCGGTAAATCTGATTGTTAATCGAGATTGGCCATCTCGTTTGTTATGGGGTCGTGGGAACATCCCTGGTTCGATTCAGACTTCGGACAAAGACCAAGATCATTTTCTAGACAGAACTAGACGAACATAAGGGATTAATCATTATGGTGGTTGGCCTAGAGATCCATGTACGCGGAGGGCTAGAGAAATTTTAAGCCTAAAAAATAAATACTCCACAGGCGGCTGGACACCCGAACTGGGGGGCAACCTGCAAAAGACCGTATTGACACCCTCCCTAGTTGATCAGAAATTATGACATGCTAGACATGCTGATTACCTTCTCTGGGTCGCACCTTCCTTTTTTCGTTTTTATTTCTTCCTTATCTATGTAACATGGCTGTGTAATTGCCTGTTATTATCGTACCTTATTATAGATCAAAAGACAGGGATTAACATTGTGTTGTTTTGGAGTCTTTGTTACCTGGTACTAACTACTCCTTCTAAGAATTGCCTGGACTCCACGGTAGTGGCACATCAAACGACCACCATCATGGATGTGGATTGCAGACACTTGATTGCAACCTCACCGACAGAGTAGGGTAGCACAGCTGCGGCTGAGATGCATTTTACTGATCTACAATTTGCTAGAATTTCGCAGGCCAACACCAACAAGCGGCGCCAAAATTGAACCAACAACAGCCCCTGTCTATATTGAACAATGAAGAGTATCCATGCTTAATGAGCTCCACCAGAGCTGATTTCTAATGCAGGGGATTCAGGGCCTTTTGGATTTTAGCAAGTTTGCGTGACACGAAGTGAATTCAATTGTTGCACTGTTTTCTAGTATGAAATGAGAATATTGAATGCAGTGTATGTTGAATGCTTCGGTCATACTGCGGGAATTTTCCAAGACGGCATCGGGATTGTGATTTCGATTCTAAAGATCACCTGGTGGAACAAAGGATTCATTACATACCTATGGATCCCGAACAGCAAACAAAGGCAGTAGACTAACTGCGCAGTCTGTCCCTGTCATTATCAGTCTCACATTAAGCTCATTGGTTTGTCTGATGTTGATTGACTATCCAGGCCCACAACCATCTCTATTTTTGCTGCATAGCAGGACCATTTCATGGCTAAACTATGCAGTATAACTAGGTAGTCTCTTTAGTGATGCATGGCTATGTAGTACTAGCCACGAGCTACGTTTAGCTAAAGAAACACCCCAAAATGATTTAAGCCACGAAAAAGAGGAACAAGTACTTACAAGTAAGTCGTTGAAGTCAAACCAGGAACCGTAATTTCTACAGAAACGTGCCCTCCGACCTTTTTTGCTCGACAAACCATCCAACAGTGATCTCGAACTATCAAAGTTACCACAATGAATTTGGGTGCTTACAGCCTGACCGCCGCGAATGCACCACAAGACCCTTACTATCCTCAGGAAACACCCCAAGGACCAAGCTTTCTAGACACCGGTGCATGTGTGTGCGCATTACAAGAAACTCCCATGCAAAACTCCAATGACGCGGTATGGCACTGCATCGGCAACCAGACGCAAAATGTATATTCAACAACGAATGGAAAATTCTTCAACCCAATCCATGGCGGTTCTGATGTCAACGGGAGCATTGACGATGCCTCTAATGTGCCACAAATAAACAAAACGTTGATATGGAGTTCAGACTCACTCCAGGAATCGTCGAATTATGATGGCTTAAGTCCGTACGACATCGCTTGCACCGGTATAAACCAAACTACTTTTTCGACTGCGTTTTATCGAGCCGCCCAAGAAATCGCAGATAACGAAACGGCGGTAGATGCTGCACCGTGTTGGAGAGCAGGGGGCATTCCGGTGCAGATACAGAACATCACAGAGTGGGAGTCGAAAGGGTGCAATGAAGGATTTCTGTGTACGTTATTATGTCTCAAGTATATTGTCTGTCGATCAATGCTAATCATACGTATAGGTGCCAACAACACTGCCAACTCTCTACCACAATATTGTCCACCACTTGAAGCTTGTCAAATGTCGAGACTCTCATCAGCAACCTGCACTTTCCAAGGCAGGAACGTCGGCATGGGCCCCTTTGAGCCCGTGATTTGCCAGGCCGGTCACTATTGCCCGAAATCTGCTAACGGGATGGAAATATTTCCTTGTCCAAGTGGCTCATACTGCCAACCTGGTGCCTCAACACCGACACCATGTGCCATGGGAAGTCACTGCCCAGAAGGCTCCTCGTATCAGATTTTCTTGATTCCCCTGGCAGTTCTGATTATTGTTGATGTTTTTTCTATCGTTGCTTTTTTATTTTGGAGGTTTCGCCAGCGCATCCGCCAGAGCAATAAAGACCGAATTAGAGGAATGAAGCATGGAGGTCTTGGTGGCATGTCCGCCAAGATCACCGGATACAAGGCCCTTTCTGACGAGAACGACAGCGAGAACCATCACGAAGATCAGGAAACGCTTTCTCTGGGTGCAACTTATACACCGCGTCGTGCTGATACTTTCAGTGGTCTAGAGCTTGCCCTGGACATGAACCACATCCAACCGACCAACGGTCGTCTCACCGACAACCAGCTTCCACCCCATGTGATGACCTTTGTCGAATCGATGCGCCGAGCGACTGACACTGCTGACTTTGGCTTATCCTTTAGTTATTCTGACTTGAAATTCCATCCAAAGAAGAGCTCCAGACCTATTTTGCAGAATGTGACTGGCTCAATTGATCGAGGAACTCTGGCTGCAGTCATGGGCGGATCCGGTGCCGGAAAATCAACGTTTGTCAATGTGCTGATGGGAAAGACGAATAATACCGGCGGTATAGTGGCCGTGAACAATAGCCCGGGTAAATTGAGACGCTACAAGAAAGTTATAGGATACGTGCCTCAGGACGATATCGTCCTCCCCGAATTGACTGTCTACGAGAACATTGTCCACTCTGCCAGAATTCGGCTTCCACGGACTTGGAAAGATGCCGATATCAAAGCCCACGCCGAGTCTGTCATTGACTGTCTAGAACTATCTCATGTACGAGACTCACAAGTCGGAAGTGTTGGAAAGCCCATCATCAGCGGTGGACAGCGGAAACGTGTTAGCATTGGTATGGAACTGGCAGCAGCACCTATGGCGATCTTTCTGGATGAACCTACAAGCGGTCTGGATGCTACGTCAGCATCGTCTATGATGAGGATGTTGAAGGCTCTCGCGCGTCTAGGCATTTCGGTTATTGTTATTATCCATCAGCCTCGTTCTGAAATCTTCGATCTGTTTGACACTCTTATCTTGCTTGGAAATGGACAGACTATTTATGAAGGTCCCCAAGCCGACGCCAAGCAATATTTTGAGAATGTCGGCTTTCACTTCCCCGATTACAGTAATCATGGCGATATTATCACAGACATTATCACCGGAAATGGAAGAGACTACAAGCCGAGTGGTGATATCTCAAAGGAAGCCCTGATTGAGCACTGGTCTGGCTATCGCCGAAAGCTGGGCTCAACAAATACCGACCGACACACTCTGACAGCGTTAGGAAACAGTGCAATGCGGGAAGCAATGGAGAATCGCGGTTCCCCAAGGATTCAACAGGTATGGCTTTGCTTGTGTCGGGCAATGCTTCAGCAACATCGTGCCATTTCCGCCTACTGGGCCGAAATGGGTCTGGCCACCTTGGCCGGCTTTCTTCTTGGACTGGCCCAGAACCCTAAGAAGGGCATCTTATTCACGGGTTCATTCAGAGATTCGTATAGCATCTTGTCGTCTTCTACGGATATTTCGTCGGCACCAGAATTGGCCCTTCTCATCGCCATTGCTATTGGTCTCGTGGCTGCTGCTCCCGGCGTAAAAGCGTTCTCTGAAGAAATGCTCTTACAGCGCCGGGAAGCCGAGGCTGGTCATTCAAGGATTGCCTACTTTGTGGCCAAGGTTTTGTCACTGGTCCCCCGCATGATACTGGGCTGTTTACATTTCTCGACTCCGCTGTTCCTCCTGGCAGTTCCAGTCATCAACTGGGGAATCGCGTTTTCAGCCAACCTACTCTACTTCTACTGTATATACGGCCTTGCAAGCATTATCAGTGCACTCGCTAGGCGGGAAGATGCGCCGCTTTTTGCCACAATGGTAAGCCTTGTCGTCGGCATTCTGTCCGGTGCGGCTCCTCCCCTGAGAAAAGTTGAATCGTGGCATCTGTGGTGGTTGTGGCGTGCATCTCCAGGCGTATGGCTTGCCGAACTGTATTTTGGCCGCTTGGTATCACCATTTGCTTATCTGTATGACGTTGAATTGGCGGCCAAGCTTACGGGATACCATCTTGACTGGCTTTGGCGAAACATGGCGATTTTGCTTCTCATCGGAACCATCTATAGAATCATAGCATTCTTTGGCATGCTCTTGACTCATCATCTACGGAGGTAACATTCATATGTCGCTTTATTTGATTTTCCAGTGGCATGAGTCTGTCTCTTCATCTTGTACGGCTTGCATGGCATTTGTAACATACTAAGTTATCATTCGATGGAAAGTACTGCTTTAAAGTAGAATATGCAATCTAATAATGACGGATGAACGGAACTCTTTAGACGATCTCCATTTTATTGGACCGTTTTATTACTGTTTTCGCATGAATTGTCGGGCGAACCGACGCGCGATTTTATCCATTTAGGGCTAACAATGTTTGTGATATCATCCCCGCCACCGATCAGCTCCTCTTATCAGACAAGGCATTTTAGATGCATTCTGCACCCAATAAACATGCATCTTGGACTTAGTTCTGATTTTAGGGTTTACTGATACCGGTACTCGATGGATTGGCTTGGCTTCCTCGATCATATCTCTGCACTGGAGTGCCTTATCTACAGCTTTTGTGCAGCCACTATCTTTCATGATTCAGGACCGAAGGAGCTATAGATAGCTAACTGAATATTCACGAATATAAAGCCCTTTGACCGTACTTACAATCGCCTTTGCTTCTCAGAAGCGACCGCTGCATGCCTTGGTCTTCTTCATAGTTCCCAGCCCCTCATCGCCAGCATGTCTATTTCGAACAACAGCACCATGTCGCAGGAAATCACCAATCGTGTCCCGGGGACAGTTCATCTCGTGGATATAGACCATTCCATGCGAACTCGCCACGCGAGTGGAAATGGAGATATAGTTCTCGATCCAACTCCCTCCAGCGACCCGGATGATCCCCTCAATTGGTCCCCGCGTCGCAAACTGTTGTCACTAATCTGCCAAAATCTGTACGTTAATCTGCGAACAGATAGATAATAATCGCTAATGAGTATAGATATACTTGGTTTGTTGGCATATCAGTGTCGACCGTTTACTCCGTCCTTGTTCCTCTATCCAAGGCTTCGGGGGTGTCCACTGACACATTAAATCAAGGAACAGGGTATATGTTTCTGTTCCTAGGTTGGAGCTTACTATTTTGGCAACCATTTGCCTTGCGATATGGTAAACGTCTGACGTTTTTACTATCCATAGCTGGAGGAATTGTTAGTACACCCATTTCTTGTTTTTACATGATCATTTCAGTACGTCGTATTAACGTTCTTTCTACAAGGGAACGTCAATTTGGAGGTAAGACTATCACCGATTGCAGCACTTTTGCGATGAATACTGCATGATACTTACATACGCGAAGTGCATACGTAAGAAGCGATGGCCAGTGGATAGCAAAGTGTATCCTGCAAGGATTCTTCGTTTCCCCGGTCGAAGCCCTTCCGGAGATTTGCGTGACTGACCTGGTATGTGTCCTTTGACAACATCGGTTTGAGTATAACCAAAGAATAGGACTGAAAGGCAAATAGTATTTTACACACGAGCGAGGTACTTACATGGGGATCTATGCCTTGGCCCTGGCAGGTAGTAATTACTTTGCTCCTGTGATATGTGGATTCATCGCCGAGTACCAGGGATGGAGGTGGGTGTTTTACTGGCCTGCTATTTTCCTAGGTGCAGTCTTTATTTTTTTGGCTTTGTTCATGGAGGAGACCACCTACAATCGCAGTAAATCAGTACCGTCCCAAGAAGATGGATTGTCGCCTACAGAGCTTTCGGTAGCAGAAAAAACAGCTGTGGCCACTCCGACAACTCGTATCGCAGAAGACGGAGATATTGAGAAGCGACCGAAGTCATTCGTTGCCAAAATGTCAATTGGGCAAACCAATCCCGGCCAAAACATGTTCAAACATGCATTTCAAAGCTTGCGGTATCTGGGATGGCCCGTCATCTTCTACGCTGGCTTCTCATATGGATGCTATCTGGTCTGGTTCAACATTCTGAACGCAACGGCCTCCATCATCCTTTCAGGTGCACCCTATAATTTTGGCTCTTCGATGGTCGGACTCAGTTACCTGTCTTGTTGCATTGGCGTTATTATTGCATCCATTGTGTCTGGCAGACTGAGTGATTGGTTAACCATTAAGCTCGCACGCCGCAATAACGGTATTATGGAGGCCGAGCATCGCTTGTGGCCATTTGCTATTTGTGTCATCACGGTACCCTCGTCTCTCATACTGTGGGGTGTTGGAGCCCAGCACGGCGTACATTGGTTTGGACTGATATTTGGAATGGGCGTCCTCGCTTTTACTTCGACAATGGGGATTACACTTAGTGTCAACTACATGATTGACAGTTACCACGATATCAGCACTGATGCCATTGTGACTGTTATTCTTGTACGCAATACAATGTCGTTTGCGATTGGATATGGGTAAGATAGTGCACCAGTCTATATGGAAGAATAAAACCGTAACTGACCAATTGCTTGCAGGATCACACCATGGTTGACGAATCTCGGATACCAGAATTGCTTCATTTCCGCAGCTTTTATTGGCATGGCTGTCTCGTTAGTTTTCTTGGTAATGGTTAAATACGGAAAATCTTTGCGGATTCGAAGTGCTAGCAAATACTGGGCCATGGTCAACCGCGACGAATCCATCGAGGACGAATGATTCCGGAAGCAAATGCTAAGAGTTGGACTTTGTCATCGCTAAGAATCTATTTTTGTTACCAGTTATGATCGCGTGAATTACAATGGGATAAACCCGCCATCGCACAGTTTCGATCCCTCATGTATCTTTACGCATCAGATGCGCTGACGAGGTAAGCCTAACATCGCGAGAGATATCCTCTGTACACGTAAACCGTTCACTTAGTATGGAGATGCAAACTGCCTTATCGGATATACAAAACGACCATGGTTGTGCTCTCCTTCAAGTATAAGTGCCTCTTCAGTATAGCGTAGATGTTAGTTTGGAATCAGTGATGAAGGAATTCTGGTATTAACTGATATTTCCCTGGCTCGCGGACAAAATGAAGGAAATCCTACCTAGATAGGTTGGAGGTTATATATTCTCTGCACGATACAACTCAAGCGATTGTTCTGAGTGAGCTAAAAAGCAGAAATGAGCACTCGGACCGGTCTGTTATTCCATCAAAAGCACGTAAGTGGGAACGATGTTAGCGATCAACGTCGCTGTTGGAGTGACACAGGTCGGACTGGCAATCACGCCCTTGACAGTGATGTTGAGATGAACCATCCAAGAGGATACAAGTCTCCATTTTGGCATGATTCCAGCGGCAACAATTATTATGACAATGATAATTAGCTTCATAGTACTTTGGGGAAAGACTCATTTCTCCGAAGACGCAATTGGTGCTCGTTTGCTTTTTGGGATAACGTAAGTCATGGATATGATGAAAATCCGCTCCTAATGCATTGGCTAACATAGTTCATGGTGTTGTGGCGTATCTATTGCCTGATCAAGCCTGATAGTTTGACTCAACTTGGAAAGTCTAAATACTGATGCTTTGCTATCAAAAAGCGGCTTAAGACGTATATTAGAATTCCGAATGTCACTTACACGTCGAGCTTCAAATCTTATGTAGATGAGAGACCAATTACTGCAAACCAAACTAGAAATACTCGATAGAGACACTTTCCACGCTATTTGTCAGGAATTTTGACTGCTGTACATCTCGATGACTACCTAGAAGGAGAATCTTTTCCAAAGCCATTCTTGACTGAGACCTTCAATACGAGCTTCATACGCCAATTATCGAATACCCTCAATCAAAGCTCAACGACCAATTTTGTACCACTAACGCCTTGTTTGAGCTCGTCAAGCGCTTTGTCAACAGCTTCCAGGCCTTTCCCGACAACCTTCAAGTGAGGGCTAGGAACATATTCCCCAGTAGAGAGATTTTCCGTCAACCATTCATTGAACACCCAATGGAAATAATCGTATGCCTCCTGTTCCTCCATGGGCGGATGAAGAAAGTTCACATCTACTCCTTCTATCTTTTTAGCATCGGGCGGCACTATTGGTGCTGAGCCTATTTTCGCGATGCTGTCGCCCCTTAATTGATCGAGGAGGCCGGAGATGAAGGCAATGTCTCCTTGACCTAGAAAGCAATGATGCAACAATATGCTATCCTCCTTTACCGAGGTCATGATCTCCGACAGTATGTTATCAGATTTATAATTGAAAACCCGGTCTGCCCCGATTGTTCGCAAATATGCGTGATTATGAGGGCTCGCTGTAGCATAAACATGAAAGCCCAAGGACTTGGCGCTCTGGACAGCAGCGGTCCCGACACTAGTTGACGCACCCCAAACAATCATGCCTCGTCTTTCTGAAGCTGAGTATTTGGTGTTGCGTGGTATGCCCATCCCGTACCAGGCTGACAGCGCCACCGAGACAGACATGGGCAAGATAGATCCTTTAGTAAAAGTTATGAAGTCAGGAAGTCGAGTGACTTTTTCAGCACCAACCAGCACGAACTGCTGAAAAGAGCCGAAATCCGCCTCGCTCTTGTGGAAGTACGCTGAAGCATAGGCAGCTACTCTGCTACCGGGCTGAGGAGTATTTGATGGGACATCTGGACCCACGCTAACAACAACACCGGCAATGTCGGATCCTAAAACAGTAGGATAGCGCACAATGAGGGCACCGAAGTCTCTCTGAAAACTATCGACCGGGTTCATCGCAATGGCTTTTACGTTGATGAGGAGCTGTCCGGGACCGGGTTGGGGCGTGACTCGAGTGGTCAGAGTGTGTTTTGCTCCTTTCTCTGCAATGACCAACGCTTCGTGATGCTTATCTGAACTTTCTGATGCCATCTTTGCTGTCGTACGTATCGTATCGAACTCTAGTCGTTGGATGTGCTAGTCGATTGAAGTTTGTCTGCGAGGTAATCAAGATTGTCAGGAAAGACTTCCTGGAATGAGAGTTTGACTTCTGGTACGTCCGTTGAATTCAAAACACCTGTGTCTACTGCCATATATGAATTTCCATCGCCTTTTAAGCACCATAAGATTCCTGCAACTGTTGTCTGTTCATACTGTTAGGGCTCGGTATATTGTTAATTCCGGTAACGTAATTACAAACGGCTTTCATAATGGACAAGTTACTAAGTCCGAGCAATTGTTAGTAATTACTAAAAGGTCTTTCCAAATGAGTGAGTCTCATGGCTATTGCTAATTTATTAATTTAGCACACAGCCATATGTGACGTGTGTGTACGGGGAAATGATAATATGTCGGGTACAGGAATGCTTTGAGAAGGCAGGGCTTGGTTGTAGGTTAGGGTTTGGAACCAGCCTGTCGAAAGGATTGAACAACTAGGCTGTGGAACAAAGGCTAACAGACTTCAGAACGGAATACTATCTACATGATTCAATAGAGATTGCTATGAGATGCAATAAAAGCTTTCTGGTCATCTAGAATCTTCTGTTCTTTTGCGAAACTTTCTTGAAGAACTACCAAACTATTTCGATCAGCTGAGTGTACGTATGGGAAAGCCACGCCCAACAGACTTAAGGTCTGTTCCTTAGCCCCTAGCCTAATCGCTTTCGAGATTAGGAATTGGTTTGGTGTCGGAGTTATCCTTGGGAATTCACCGGATCTCCACTTGAATAGCTTCAAAACTTGGTATGGATACCACATAACCATCAAGTGTGGAGTTGTCAAGTCGATGCATCTTGAGAAGCACTGAATGTACGCTGGGTTCCTTTACTGTAAAATACGGAAATAGATTCATCCCTTCCAAATGGTCAGGCTGGAGTTGGGAACTTGCGGCCTTGTATAGTGGAAATTCGATCCTGAGGTTCCTCCTTATTCCACGTCCATATCTCGCCTTTAAAGGATAGCTCCTGTCCTTCCCTACTCACTAACTCTGGCACATCAATTTCGATTGTAGCTGTGCCACTGCCCCGTTCTAGTCTATCCCTTTTTACTTTCAAGAGCCTTGCTAGAGGTCTATTGTCTATCACTCATCACCCCACTGGCCTACAAAATAGAGATGAGTAAGCTCCCGATGAGATCCCATTATCATATCAAACTGAAAGAACACACTGTACCGGAGATACTGCTGTTCCTAGGTGCGTAGTTTTGGATTCTCGTTAAATGTAAGTCGACTTCCCAGTGTTTCTACGTTGGTCACAAGCTTCTACAGAGTCTGCCTGTAGCAGGGGACTCGATGTGACTCGTTCATTTATTCACCTCGATGCATCTATTGAAATTTATTGCTCCATCGTATTATCTTCAAGCGGTTCGGACGGAACACAGAGGGCCCTTTGAGAGTTCCTGTCAAGTCATCTCAAGATTGTTGGACATCGCCAAGTTACTTACAAAGGAAGGCAAAATTAATTCAGAGTATCTCATGGCACATAAGTTTCCCTGTTCATATTGCCATACATGTGCGTCGTTTACTAAACTTTCACTCTGAGCGTCTCAACTTATGCTACATGAGTATCCTCATGCATAATAACCGCCGACACAGTACGTCCAATAGTGCTAATTTAACCTTCGAGTCAATCACAGTCGTGGATTATCTAGACGCTAAGCATTTTCTTCTCACACTGGAATTCGTGAGTGAAGACGAAGGGATTTTTGAAGCTTGTTGACAAGGATCAAGAATCTTGGACAAAGCTTTGGATAACGTTATGTCCGATAATTCAAAGAACTCAACTATTGCTGGTTCTCCAGTGGATGAACTTCTCGGTAACAGCGACATAGACGCCGGCGATGGTGGTGATCTCATGTCATGCTTTGACTTGAGTCCTTGGAGTCAGGATTTCTGGTTGAGCTTTGTTGAACTGAACTAGCTGTCGGTATGTCATAGATGGGCAGTGCAGATTATGCATATCCTTATTATGCAAGTGCTGAAATGACATCCTATCTCGCAGTATCTGTAAGAAAGAATTCTGCATTTTCTAGTCAATCTGGAGGTTGATCTCGAGCATTGGAATGCAAATGGTAACTTCGTTCTTGATTTTTCTGCACACAATATTAAGAACGCTACACGGCCTCTGATATAGCCATTTGTAGGTCTTGATAATGGCGTAACTGTTGGTACTTATATGTCACACAAGCTACTATAGTAGCCAGGTATCTATCCTGTTCAGGGTTACCTAGGTATGGACCTCGCATCTAGTTATCACTGGAGCCAACCTCAAGCAAGGGTTATCATCCATCAAACAATCGGGTCATCTATCACATAGTCATATTCGAAACTTTCCAGGGACCGATAGATGCAAAACAAAGCGGCTGGCTTTAGGAGGAGATAAAGGCCAAGCTGTCAAGACCTCGTCGTTCGAAGTTAGTCATAGTTAAGTAGTACTTTAAGCCATGTGATTGACAGCACTAGTAATAACACACGCCTACGCATCAGACTTGCCATGCGTATTTGTTGCGGCTTCTCTCTTATTCTCCGCTGAGAGGTTTTTCAAGCGCGTTCTAGACAGGGACGATGCATCTTGCGTACCAAATGTTGAGATTGGCATGTCAGCTATGACGATTACGTATCCCAGGGTTTGCGGTGGAGGATTACATTATGCCTTGGTGATCGTTTGAAGATGATTTTCATGTAAAACGGGATCGCTTGTGGTTTGATTTGAATGCTGTACCTAAATAGTTTTGTGAATATCGAGGAAGCAATCTTGCTAGATCTGCCATTATTAAGGCCTGAAGCATTCTATTGATTCGAAGGAGCCATAATAACTGGTGTTCAAGGTCAACAATTGTTAGGAATTAGAAATGCCTTTTTTACAAGTAATTCAGACCGGCTGTTTCAAAGACCTGCCAGTATTGACAGTCCTAAAGATACGCTGGTCTTGCGTCCGATGTTACCCATATCTGACGTTCATTCCCAATTGCAGTATGACTACGGCAGTTGATCACTATAACCCCATGAGAGAGTGTTGCGTAATCCATGACAAGCGGATGATTATGAATGCGATCCTATCTGAGCTTTTTCCTTGAGTCAGAATTGAGATTCCTATCGCAGATGATGGAAGCTAACTGACGCATAGCTAACTTATGAGTCTAGATCCAATGACCAACTCACAAGAGATGGGATGAAATGATCCTCCATACTCACAATCAATGACCAAGTCAATTATACAGTCACATACGCGAAGTCATCTCTGACTCAAAGTTCAAGCCTCTAGTATATAAAGTGCTGTCTGTGTGCTGTCGATCTTTGAATTGCATCGATTCCTCTCGCTTATCATCTTTCGAAATCCTTGATACCTTCATTTGAACCTAGTAAGTTGAATAGGGATACGACCCTTGAGTGTGATCCTTGATTGCTAAAGTTGAAAGAATATTGCTTAGAAGCTTGTTCGGCAAAAATGAGTGATGTCGAGATGGCTGCTCCCCCTTCTCCCTACACTTGGGGGTTTGTGAACGCAGAAACACTCGACAATCTGGTCGACATGTTGCAAGATGAGAGGGACCAAAGTCTTTTGAAGCATGATTTTCAAAAGCTCGATGAAGCTCTAAAAGAACTTTCGCAATCGTTGCGCAGCACAAAAATGACATCTCCACTGGTCTCTGAAATGACCAGATATCAGTTCAAGGAACTTCAAGACAAAGGCCCCGAACACCTGCAACGCCGTGTAAACTGGCTTGATACCGAGTTGAAGCATTTAATCGGCAAATATCGATGCGAGAATGACCAGAACCGAACCAGCAAGGAACAGAAGAATCTCGAAATGAGAGCTGTCGCAGACAAGTTTGAGGAGAAAATCGAGGAGTTTCAAGAGAAATACGACGGCCTCCTTAAGCAGTACTATAAGGAGAGATGGAATAGCATCAAGCTCGCTGTACGGGCTGTGGCACTTGTTATGGGGGGGGTCGCTGTGGCAGTCTCAATTCGTTACAGAACCAGTTCCCAGCCTAATAACGGGCGTACTTGATGGCGATGTGTGTCATGCTTCAAAACAGCCACCATGGTTATATTTTCCTCATTATTTCATTATTTCATTATTTCATTATTTCATTATTTCATTATTTCATTATTTCATTATTTCATTATTTCATTATTTCATT